>JAEIFV010000396.1:0-283117 GCA_018904265.1 Lordiphosa collinella | reverse complement strand
TTGTTGCTGTTGTTGTTGTTGTTTATTTTTAATCAAAATTTCATACCCCATGCGAGAGAGCGAGCTCTGCTATGTGTGTGTGTGAGTGCGCGTGTATGTGAATTATAAAACAGAATCAAAAGCAAACGGCATTTTATTTGATTTGTTTTTGTTTTTGTACGTTACGTAAATCCTACAGTTGATTCTGCTTTTCTCATTTATTCTCTCTTGTTCTCTCTCCCTCTCTCAATGTCTGCGCGTGTGTGTGTGTGTGTTTGGCTGTTACTTTCCAGATGTCACAACAATTCGTCGCCTCTTCTGCGCTTGAGACTCCTTCTCATCATCAGTTTGACTAAAACAGTTCGCCGGAAAGCACGCAAAAAACGAGAGAGCGAGCTGCTAAGAAGGAAGCAACAACAAAATATGCCACTTTCGCAGGGCTATCATATGAAGCCCTCGCTGGCCACCAAACGTGCCCTCAAGGCTCTAAGGAACGAGAATCTTCAGCCGCCACACCAGAGCAGCAGCAGCAAATCCCTGCACCTCAGCTATCTGCTGGGTGAGTCCTTTGCCCGTTGGGGAAGTTTGCCGCAGGCCTTGGATGTCTACGAATTGATAGCCAGTCGCCAGCAGGATGGCTACTTACCGCTGGACAAGCTGTCCGCCCTGGCCAGCGCCTTGACGCAACACATACGCCAGCTGGGTGAGGTCTCCCATATGGCGGCCTCTGCGCCGTCCACTGGCTCACATTTTCAGCTGCGTTTGGACTTAAGAAATGATCCCAGCCAGATTGTAGGCACACCCATTTATCCCAAGGATTTGGATCCCCTCTTATGTCCCTTATGCGGGGACATATTGCGCTGTCCCGTCACCACCAACTGTGGACACACCTTCTGTCGGCAATGCTGTGAGACCATCACCCAGTGTCACATTTGTCAAGTGAAGTTTCCACGCCCACAGGACTCCTGCTCCTCCTCCGCCGCCGCCAGCACCACCATCACCACCAGCTCCACTTCGGCACGTTTCTTTACTGGCTTGGGTGGAAATTCATCAAATTTTAGCTCAGTTTTCCCCCCAGCCTTTGGTTTGAGCACCAGCAGCAGCAGCAGTAGCCGGGGTCTGATGACCACCCAGACAGTGACCACCACCACGGTGGCTTCAACCACGGCCACTGCCACCACCACCATGGCTTCCACTTCGGCGGCAGCCGTGGCCAACGGCAGTGGATTGGGCGGTTATGCTTTGGGTGGTGCAGCGGCCACTTCGATGAAATTTATGCCCGATGTGCTGGTACGACGTCTGGTGGAGAAATGGTGGGGCCAGGAGCTGCAGGCCAAGAAAATCAGCGAAAAGGCCAGCAGTTGTATGCACCTGAATCTGCTGGATGATGCACTCAAATTCTGCAATGCCAGTCTGGAGAAAGGTGAGTCGAACATTCTTAAAAAATCGCTCTCAGACATAACGTGATTGACTCTCAGAGAGTCAGCTGGTACAGGTTGTTCGTTTATAAGCAGGCATAGCACCGGACGCTACACAGACGCTAGCTGAACTTACGAAGTTTTCAGAGAGCAGCAAAGAACAAGAATTGATTCGACTATTGTGTTTAGTGCTCACCAACACAAGCACATTTTTCTGTTCTCTCCATTTGGCCGGTTGAAATTAAAACCGTTTCGTGTCCTCTGTGGTGATTAAAGTAAAATTTACTAACTATTTAGTTGGGTAGATTCTCCATCTGTTTTAAAAAACCAGTCGATTGGGCGGGAGGTTGGCTGTTTTGTTAAAATTGTTTGAACGTCCAAACCAAATGCCAGTTTCATTTCAGTAGGATTTTAAGGAAAGCAGGCCGACTTTTTTGCGGGAGCGTGTTCGCTGAGCAGTTTTTTTGATCCTCTGTCTATATAATTAACCTGTCATCAGTCTGCATTCCTTTGTAGTTTGATACTCAGTTTCAAGGGTAGACAGCAGTTTCATGGCAGTTTTGTATGGCAGCTACAAGAAGTAACAATCCGATTTTCGCGGTTCCGACATATGTGCAGTGTGCAGCTAAGAGATGACTCTGTGCAAAATTTCAGCTCGATAGCTTCAAAACTGAGGGACCAGTTTGCGTAGAAGCAGACAGACGGACAAAGCTCTATCGACTCAGCCCATGTTTTTTTTATTAATCGCTAATCGACCCAAATCGCAACAAGCCCATCATTAGTACTGACTTGAAGGTCCGCCGAACACAAACTGCCTCCAATAGGAGAGGATTTTTTAAATAGTTTCTAGACTAAGATCTGAAATATTATTGATGGTCTCATTCGAGTGCGACACGGAAATCTCTAGTGATTTTCGTATAAACGTTTTCATTTCGATTTTAAATCTTCGGTTGCTAGATCAGATGGTGAGTGTCAAGCGATTTGGACCTACTACCGAAATCTACTTGGCTTTGAACAGGCGGTTTCAATTCACTCAACTTTGGTCACTTCACATATAAATGCAAGCAGTTTTAGTTTGAAATACAAGCTTTTATGCGAAAATCTCTAGAGATTTCCGTGTCACCCCCGATTAAGAGAAGATCGAAAAAATAACAAACATGCATAAAAAACAATTTTTTTTTTAAATCATATTGAAGATATTAATATGAAAACTTTATACAATAGAGAACACGATACAGCGAATATTTCTGCATCATTGATTCGAAAATCGGGCGAACATGTTAAATTGATCCCATCAACTTCAGGATAAGTTAATCCCATGTGTTCTACAAATGGCTTCCGACCCAAAAACGACCTAGTTCTCATACGTTTTGTGTCGATTTTAGGTCGAAAAGGGAATTTAATTTTTATAGAACTTCCACACAGAGTTTTGATATTGATACTGAATCGAAGCGAATAACAAAATTCTTTTTGTTACAATTTTCCGTCTTTTTTCCGTAGTTTGAAACTTACGCTGTTAATATGAGAGCCTTGGGAAATAATATTGGAGCTGAGTGGATAAAAAATCAAACAGCTTTTCGCCCATTTTCTGACTTTGGGGGTTTACTTTTCCTAAATTTGAAGGGCATTTATATTTTGTTCTCAGTTTTTTTTTTTTTGTGGAGCCTTGAAAACTAGTTGGGAGCTTACTTACAACCCTGACCATCCATGTTTAAATGTGGTCATTGTTGAATTTTCGTATAAAATATTGAAAAAAAGTTTAAACCTAATCGTAAAACAGTTTTGTGCAAAGTTTCCACATTTCCCGAAAGAATTTTTCAAATCTGATCTCAGTACTCACTTTCACCATAAGATTAGAGTACTGGGATGAACTGACGGCAGATTGGTTTCAGTTGTAAGCTCATCTTTGCGGAATCAATCAAGCATGTTTGTTTGATTTTTTCGGCTTCCTGACGTGCTAAAATATCTTGGTCAGACTTCAGTTCATCTGTTAGCCGCATATGTGCGTGCGCCCTTATAGTTTGGGTTGTGTGGTCGTAATCTACATAACTGTTGAAATTGCAACAATATTCTGCAAATGAAGACCAACTTGCTAGGCAACTTCATACGGAAGGCCTCCAGACAAATGCTTCAAGCCCCAGCGAAACTGACAAAAACCTCTCAGCCCAGCTGAAACCGTCGCCGTAGAGTTTTTATGTAGTTTCGCCGCCCCGTCGAGCATCGGTCTTGTGGGCCAGCGGGTTAAGTTGCCTGGAAAGTTCGAGTACAATACACCGATGTACCAGGTTCAAACCGCACTAGAGGCACAGACTTTTTTCTTACACTTTTGTCTTACACTAATCTGAAGCTTTACGGAGTACTGCAGATAGTTTGATAAGCAATTTAAGAAATAATAAATCTTGATTTTCTTTCTTTAAGTTTTCCTTTTTTTATGTTTGCAATCTTCTCGATTATAGATTGACTTTTGTTTCTCAGTGTAGCTCAGTCGCTACTTAAATATAATTGACCTATCGATTTTTCATATGAAATAGCTGCCAAATGTTCGCGGTTTACAAATTTTATTTATTTGTAAACTAATTTTACTTATGTGTCGAAAATGTTTCGTAATACTTTCAAAAAAGATATAAAGTTTTGTTCACAATAAAACTAGCAAAGGCGAAAAATAAAACGTGAAAAATTCGAGTTGTTTGTTGTATCCAATACCTTTTATTTCATTACTATCAATCTAGAAGCGACAGTATTGCCTAAGCAATTTCAAGTGGAATTTAGAACACTAAAATGCCGATCAGGTTTAGTCATCTTTCAGTCCTTGTTATGCTTACAGTCAGACAGGTCTCTTTTTTCTCAACCAGAAAAAAGTTCTGTTGTCCAAAACCGTTTCTGCTTCGTTTTGCACTGTCTTTTGACTGAACAGAGCTGAGTGAAAATATTCCAAATTTGTAAACTTCTTTTCTTGACATCAATTATAATCGAAAAATAAAAAGGGGAGTTCAAAATGAACCAAAAACATTGTCAACTTGTTGACTTTTTCTGGAAAATCTCCCACAGACCCTCGTTTGTCACATTAACTGGTTGTGGAAAAGGAGGATAACACGCGCGGAAAAAAATCAATAAAGGGCAAGGCGAGGCATTGTCTACTCCTCTTTTATACATATATTTATATGTACTGACGTCAGAACAGGAGCCCAGCCAAGCAACAAGTTCGCCATTTGGTAAAACCCAGGCGGCATATGCGTAATTTATGCCACAATTTTCCTTCTTGAACTTTTGTCAACTTGTTAGTTTTATTGGTGGTGCCTCTAATTGTGTTTACTTTGTGCCAAGGGCTCGATGATTAAATATTTATAGAGTAAATTTCAAGTAAATAAACCTTGACACAGACAGCCGAAAATGAAAGAGAAAAATGGAAGACAAATTGGTATTTGAAAGGGCCACGCGCTACATGTTCAACTCTTTCTATGAAATCTCAATTTATTTTATGAATTATTTAAGAACTGAGTCAGCCGAGGATTTTCCCCTCAGCAGTGAGATAACAGCTAATTAATCATTTTCCACAACCAAAAAAAAAATAGAGAAAAAAAATCACCACAGTTTACGCACTTAAAAAATCCATCAAACAAAATGTTTAAGAAATCTTTAAAAAACAGATGGGCAGACACTTGAAAAACAAAAGAGGGAGCAAATGATGGACAGAATTAGGTGGAGGTACACAACACAGCAAGAAGACAGCTAAAATTAACCAGATCAAATTTATATAAAAAGAAGAAAATTTGAACAGCCACCCATTTACAAGCAGTTCACCTAATCCATGGTCATTGTTTCATTTATAATTTTTGTAATCCCATTCAAAAACATTTCTCAGGGTATTAACAGATTGTTATGTACATTTATGTATGTATGTAGGTGGTTGCGTGACTTTTCACTCTTGTCAACAATCAGTAACCTGCACTACCCACCCATTTAACTATCCAACCACCCTCCCACACACACACCCCACCTACCGAGTTATACTTTCATAATTGAGTGTGTGTGTGTGATTCAATGCCTTGATTAGCCAACTTGAAGCTGTTGCTGACGCATCGAATCGTATGACTTTGTTTACCTTCTGCATAACTAACAATTAGCAACGTTCCCAGCGACACGTAATCAAAGCCCAAAGTACCATAAAATTGTCTTTAGTCTAATTATAAAAAAAAAATACTGACCACAATCAGTTATTGACTTTTGTTTTTTTGGTCTTTGTTGTTGATAAACAAAGCCAGCCCCAAAAAGCAATTAAGTGAATAAATAGCAGAGAATTAGTAGTAGAAATTTTTGTAAAAATAGTTGTTAAATGGCCGCCAGGTCCTGGCCTAAATATGCATTTGGAAAATGCCCTCATGTCATGCAATGTGTGGACTCCACGCAAACCTAATAGTAATTTCATATACATATACAAATTCTCTATATAAAGTAAAGTATACTACATTATATATGGCCCAAGATCGTATAATTTTATGGCTCGTGTTTAGGCCTGACCAGCAAAAACATTGAAGCGAAAATATGCATTAAATGCCTGTGGCAAAAGGGATGAGGGCGGCAGGAAAGGGGAAGGTTATAAGAATTTAGCACGCAGCATGCAATTATTTTGCTGCCACGTGGCATTTTCTTTTTTTATTAAAGTTTGTATGTATTTTATATGTATTTTTGGGCATTTCGTGGAATTCATTAGCGTCAAATTACTAACGAGAGGGGAGCAACACAATAGAACCAAGTTGAGGAGAATTAAAGAAAAATAGATTTGATTGCCACTTGATTATATAGGAGCAAGTTTTCAAAGCTCTAGGTGTTGAATTAGCTGTGATAGTTGGAATCAACTGGATTGTTGTTAAGTTAATATTATATTCGTTGGTAAAGTAATTACAAAACTAAATATATTAACATTTTAAGAGCTCCATATGCTCTAAAAGCTGAGTTACTTGGAGTCACTTTGATTTTTGTCAAGTGAATCTTTAATACTAATGTGTAGGAATTTCTTTGAATTTAATTGGAAGTAGTTAAGTTAAGTTTTCAGAGATATACGTTCTTTATAAGCTTAGAACACTTTGATTTTTTTAAGTGAATATTTAATTCCATTGTGAGGGAATTGGTTAGAATAAAATATATAGCTTCAACTAAACTATATAAGAGCAAACAAACCCATATCACTCCCTTACTGAAGAGTTTTTGCCTACGTAAGCATTTTGGGAATTTCAATCGTGTCCCTTACATAATTCCTTATCGATGCCAACCATTTTAAAATATCTCCTGCAATTGTCCACCGAAATCTTAATATGTCAGTCAACAGTCTGACATAGTCTGACATAGGAAAACACGGTGGTTAGAGGGAGACGATCATTGTCAACAAACTCCGAGAGCGAGTTCGACTAAACGAGTTTTATTCAACGAGAGCTCAACGACTCAACGAGAGAAATCAGCTTATTCATTTTGCTGCTGCTTTATGATTGTAAAAGATTGGTAAAATATTAAAAGTACAAAAATCATTATAGGTATATCGTTTTCCATGAGTAATTTCAACAATTTGGTCTATTTGTGTGTAAGGAGGAGCTATTACGGCCATCAAGCGAATGCAGCAACAAACATGGGAAACATTAGAGCACAAAGAACGGACGAACTAATCCATGAATAAAACGAAAATGCGTGTGTAACCATGTCGCAATTGCGTTCTTTTCAATCACAAGAGTCACGAGCTTTTTGAAACCAACAACAATTGGATCGGAGAAGGTGTATGCTCAGTGTAGACCAGAGGCAGGCAAGAAATACATTCACATTTTTGCATTGGTGTGTGTGAGAGCAGCGCAAAAATTGCTCTCAATTTTAGTTGCAACGACTGCGGCGCTTGTACAGCTTATTCTGTGTGTGTGGAAGCAGCGCTGCTATGAAATTTTTCCTATGCACACGAAATAGGAATGTACCTGCCCCTCGTGTAGACTTAGATGCTGCAGAAGCAGCTGAAAGCAGCGCTGCTTCTGCGCAGCAGTAGCGAAGTTTATTTTGCATTCGATCTTCTCCAATCGATAAAGATTAATAAAGAAGCCAGATGGTACAAAGCTTCTATCTACAAAACATACGGAGACAGGACTTTTTTCTAAATTGAAAATAAACTTGATCTGCCTGAAAGTGTAAGAAGCTTTTGTCCCATACATGTCAATCAGCTATTTGTAACCATTTCAGAGATCTGTTTCTTCATACGGACAGATGGACATAGCTATATCGGCATCTCCAAAAGTAAATCAAACACCATTTTACTCCGGTTTACTTTTCAAAAAGTATTGGAACTGAGAACATGTCTGAATGTGTTCGATCCCACGGATGGATCATTATGTTACATCAAGAAGTATTGGACACCTAGATATATGGTTTTTCTAATTTCCGGATCTTCAAAAGTCCTTCAAAAGTCAAAAGTCTTTTCGGATTTGCCGCAACTTTAAAAGTCAGAAAATATGACTTCCAAAAAGATTTCACTGAACGAAGGGCTTAAAGCAGCGGTGGGCAAGCCCTTGCTCCCATTGATCCCGTGAGTTATTTTACTGGCTGGTGGACTTGAGCATCGGTAATAGGGGTTGCTTTTCTGTTGTTGTTCTTGGACTGCTCCCAAAATCAAGTTTCTTGCCCACCGCTGGCTTAAAAAGTTGAAATAAGTTGAAAATGAGGCTTAAAACGCAAATTGAGGGGCATATCGGGACTTTATATGTACTTAAGGATACAAAAGACATTTTGCCAACTTTTCGGACTGCCTTACCCTCAAAAATCCGAAAAAAATATCCTTACAAGCAGATTTAAGTTAAAGTGGCTATTCAATAATCAATACAAGTCAACAAAGATTTTTAAATATTACATATTGTTAGCAGCTGAAGTCTGGACAGTACTGTTTCGAGGGCTTGCCAGCAGACTTTTAATTCTGTCACACCTCGAACCATTTGCATATTGCAATTTAAATCAACTTTCCACGAAATTAAGACTTGGGAATACCAAGAATGCAAAATTCCACCTTATGAAATCAATAAATGCCAAGTTTTGAAGACGTTTTCAAGTAAAATATAATAATTATTCCTGCAAAGACTATTTTATGGAAAACTCCATTCTAAGGAAGCTATGCTATATGGTGCTCTGATATACTATAGATCAAACTTTGTGGAATTATAAAAAAGCATAGAAAGCAAATCAATACAAAATGTGGAGACGATTCCATTGGAAACAAAAACTACATTGAAAACTACTAATTAGATAAATGCAATAGTCATCCGTTTGTATTCAATCTTAGAATTATGGGAAAGAATAGCAAATAATAGACGTAACCATTAAAAGTAGAAAAGATTTTCTTAAAAAAATGATCTTTTTGTGAATTTTTAATGCAATTCACTTTATAACAAAAAAATAGCTTTCAATTTAAACAAATTTTTTTTCAAGTGCTTTTATTCAATTTGAAGCTCAAGGTCGTACCTTGAACTCTAATGTCCAAATTATCGTCTAAGCAAACTGCACATACAGACATAGCACTCCAGCTAGGTGTATCTAATACATGCATACGACTTCCATTGAAAAAGTATATCCATGCATGTGACTAAGGCGTGACGCTTATCGCAGCTCTTCAGTTCATGTTCACTCAGAACAGCTGATAAACTGCAGCAATCAAGTTGAATTTTGTTAATTGTATAAATAAATATTAATAGGTAGGTAGGTAGCCTGCTCACCACCCCTCCTCCCACTGCACTGCACTCATTAGCATTAGTCTCTGCTTTTTATTAATTATTTTCCTTTGGTAAAACTTACTGACTTGTTTTCGCCTATTTTGGCTTTGTGTTCTTTTTTGGCTGTTCGCAGTTCTTTGTGCATTCGAACAAAGGAATGAGATTGAGGTTGAGCGAGAAAGTTTAACGACCACAAAACTCGCTTGGCCTTGGGAAAGTCAGTTGCCGCGGCTTGTCTCAGTTCAATCTCTGTGTATAATAATATTTCGTGTTAATTTTTATTTTGATTTATTTTGGCTTTTTTTTGTGCCCTGACTAGACGCCACTTGCGTTGCATAGCCGGCATTCCCCAGTGTTCAAAGTATCTACAAGATACGTTTTTTTCTCTGTTTGTGGTTTTGGCATGCCTTTACAATTGAAATGCTGAACGTCTAAAGCACATTTCTAAAATGCCTGCGCACATTTTTCAGACTTTTACAAAAAAAAAAGAAAAACGGGCAACAGAAAATGAAAAGTTTTTACTATACTTGAGGCAGTTGTTATGTATGTGGCTTAACTGAAATATTCAGTGGAAATTGGAATGTGCAGAGGTTAAGCACAGGAGTTGCGAGTTGGCAAAGCAACGAAAAGCAGCAATAGTTGCTGTTTAAGAGGCTTCCCTTTGTTGTTGACTCGTTACACAAAGGGGAAAATGCATTAGCAATGAAAATGAAAATAGAGAATTGCCTAAGGGTTGCCTTTTGTAGTTTGGTTGACGGTAAACTTTGGAAATATCCTCAAGCACATGGAACATACATTGGTTTTGATTAACCGAAAAGAAATACAAAATTATGTTGGAAAATTATACCCAACTTTCTACTTTTTAAAGTATTTAGGAGTGCGAAATACATTGAACATTGGAAAAAGGGGGGATTTTGAAATTTCGTAAGCTTTTAGGGAAAATTAAATATTTTAAAATTGTAAAACTTGTAAAAATATCTGTGCATGGGTTTTAGCGACCTTCTTTTTATTTTAGTCAAAATGATTGCTAGCCGTCTCAAGGTCATGGATTGATAATAATTCAATAATCAACGAAATCAACAAAGAGTTTGTACATAAGGGCAGCTCTGGATACTCAGACAGATTGTTTCGATGGCCTCCCGGCAACATCTTTTCATAAGAATATCGCAAAATTGAGTTATCTTGAAATATCGTGAAGTAAAATTTTTTAATATCGTACACTTGAACATTTTTGGAATATCGTAAAATGACAAGAATAAAATTTAATATCGTATCGTATCGAATCTTCGCTTCTAACCTACTGCCAAAATTCATACAGATTATAAGTATGCCTTCTATCATACTGCAAAAGTTGGTAGTGCATTCGTCCTAGTAAAAAGAAGTGTGCCAGAAGGCATTCTTTTGGGAACCACGATCCGACAAATCCGACTGGGTATAAGTGTTATTTTTTCTTCCCTATGAAAGCACTTCAGTCGAAGTTTTCATTTTTTTGACATATCTTTGCTCTACCTACAGTCAAAATACAAACTCGAACAGCTATTGAATAAAATCCACACATTGAGAGGAAGTGGTGACGCTCGTTGCCCGTGTTGAATTTGCCACCCCCCAGTTTGCTTGCCTTCGTATGCAAGCGGTGCCGTCAAACTTTTTGCGAGCAGTTTTATAGTGCTTTTTTTTGTATGGTTTTTTTTTGCGAGCGCTTTTTTTGCGTTCTCCGTACTTGGCTTTAGAATAAAATTGATTATCGAATTTTGCATTTCTTAATATCGTAATATGAATATGGTACAAGAATAAAATAGAATATCGTATTTGGCATTTCCTAATGTTGAATATCGTAAATTGTATATTGAATAAAATTGAATATAGAATTTGACATTTACGTAAATCGAACACCGTAAATTGTAAAAGAATAAAATCGAACATCGTATTTTGCATTTGCCAACATCGAATATCGTAAATTGTACCAGGCGCAAGAATTAAATTGAATATCGTATTTAGCATTGCTTGATATTGAATATTGTAAACTGTACAATAATAACATTGAATATCGTATTTTGAATTTCCTAATATCGAATACCGTAAGGAGAACAACAATAAAATTGAATATCGTATTTTGCATTTCGTAATATCGAATATCGTAAGTTTGTATTTGTGAGTAGAGCCCATGCTGCTCGGAAGACTTCCTGATAGCCGTAGCAAAGTGCTGAAAATAGCAAAGTTCTTTGGAACGGTACAAGTCGTACTTGATTGTACTTGCATCCAGGGCTGTCAACAGGTTTTGAACCGAACCGGTTCGGGGGCGGAATTCCGACTTTTATTTTACTGTGAACCGAACCTTTTTAGAAATAAAACCTGAACCAGTTTCGAACCTACAATTTCGCTGTGGTTTTGGTTTCGCTTTTGTAATTTGGCTGGTTTTTGGGCGACTGGGTTTTACAATCGGTCAGAAATATTTATATAAAACATCACGATAAAGACTCAGAATTACTTTTAAAATTGTTACCGATTATAGTCTTTGTTTTTAAAGATCCGCGACTCCAAAGCTTATAAAATGTTTCACAAAACCAATTGGAAATATTTTTCATATTTAGACTACGAAATGGAAATGCGACTGTTATAGTGACCTCAATCAAAGAACGCTTTCGCAGGCTTCAGGTCAATAAGTTATGTTTGTTCATAACTTTTAAAAACAAGACACACGCACCCTACAAAGGAGACTGGTCGACTGTACAGCTGTTTCAAGAAGCTCCCGGTTTCCAGAAGCCCATCTCTTGCAGGCAATGCTATAACTATTTGGGAATTCCAAGGCAAAACAAGAGCAAAAAATGACTTCCCTTGGAATTAAGTGCTTGATTTCGCTCGCTTTCGAATGGGTATAAACAGTTTCAGCAATTGCACTACTCTGGGCTATAAAACACCCTCCTTTTAGGGGAATCGCTAGGCGTCAACCAACAAAACTGTGTACAGCATTCCTGTGGGAAATTAGTAAATTTTTTCCAACTCTTAACTCTTTCTGTTCAAAGGGTTAAACTTTTGCCTAAATGTGACGCAAAATGATAATTAAATTCCTTTTAGGCATGCCTCCCATCCCCCCATCCCCTCTCTCAACTTATGATGAACTTTTCATGTTTGGCTGAACTTTTCAATTACAATTAACGAGCGAAGGATAAACTGTTGCATCATTTAGTCTCTCAAGCCACGCCCCTGAACTGAACTTTGCCTTAAGTAGATGCGATCTAAGATTAAGTATGTTTTATGTAAATGTCAAACTTGGTTAATCTGTCACCCCCTGCCATTGCCAGCTGCCCTGCTCGTAGCTCTATTATTACTCAATAGACTTAGCAAATGATTGTTGTTTTGTTTGCAATTGCAATTGCAGGCGGGCGATAAAGCGAAACACGAGCGACAACAACAGCAACCACTTTGCTTACGTTCCTATGACATAACTGTAATTCAAACGGGTTGAAGAGAGAGACAGTCGGCGAGAGAGCCAGTAAAAGAGACGTTGCTTGTGTAAGTAAGCGGGGCCGACTTACTTTTGATTTTGTTGTTGTTGCTGCTGCAGTTGCAGTTGCTGCTGTTGCTGCTGCAGTCAATTGAGTAATCCCACTCGCCGTTTACAAATGTTGAAAGTGAATTTTTTTTTTTTTTTTTTCAATTGCATTTGAGAGTTTACAATAGAATATTACTTAATAGGCAATAGGTTACACGGCTTTTATGACTCACGTTGCCCGGAGCCTGCAATTATGCAATTACCAAACGAATTTCGGGCCACACCAACCTACCCAGTGGGGGGCGGAGTGGAAGCCGTCGCTCTGTTACCTTTTTTTTTTTGGGTCTGCATATCTTAATTAAGCTCCCAGTGTGTTTGCATTTCTTGGAATAAGTCGTTTTGCATGTGGACCGCAAGCAATTGTGTGGAATTGGCTGATTATTACATCATTTGGCTTGCCTCGACAGAATTTGTCTGTCTGTGTGTGAGGAAAGGGAATGAGCTTCAGTTTTTTTTGCTGCTTTGTCAAGATTATATCAGGCGTTTGTTTGTCTGGTGCTTGCACAATTTGTTCTACATTTTATTAATACATATGGAAATTACTCTATTTACTTGGATTACATCGAAAACGGTGGAGAGGAATCTTGTATCTTGGTTTATAGAGAGAGACATTTTTAAATATCGTAACTTGCACCGTTTAGCGAGTTCTTTTCAAAATCAAAGCTAGTATTATAAGATTTTTAAAACTTTATCCAAAAGCCGTTATTCTGGGATCCTCTAATAACCGAAACTTTCTATCGCTAACAAACTAGCTTGAGTCAGAACTTTGTCCATATTTTGTTTATGGGAAATTGGTAAACATTTCGAATATCGTATAATTGCCATAAATTTAAATTTGGAAATAAGTATTATGATTTTTAATATCGTAAATTTGTTTAAATTGATAACGCTTAAAAATTTTTGAATATCGTAAATTTGTAAAAATTTTGTAGTATCGGAAATTTGAGAAATTTTGAGGTATCGAAATTTGAAATATTTATCAATATTGTAAGCTGAAAACTTGTAGTATTAAATAAAACTAGAATAATTTTGGTGAGAATTTTGAATATCGTAGATTTGCAAAATGTTATTTAAAATTAGAGTAAAAATTTTATATATCAAAGATCTAGTGAACCAATTTTTTTGGTATATTTTTAATGTTTTGGAATATTGTAAATTTGAGAAATTTTTAAATATCGTAAATTTAAGAAATTTTAAAATATCGTAAATTTTAGAAAATTTTTAAACATCGAAAATTTGAGAAATTATAGAATATCGTAAATTTGAGAAATTTCAAAATATCGTAAACTGTACATTTAAGGAATATCGTTTACTGAAAACCCGTAATATTAGACAAAATTTTATTTCGTATCTGTAAAAATTTTGAATATCCGAAATATTGAATTAATTTCAATGAAGTTAAAACATTTTGAATATCGGAAAATTATACAAAATAAAATATTGTAAATTGCAAAAAAAAAATTGAATATCGTAAATTTTGAGACGATATAATTCGAATATTTTGGAATATCCAAGAAAATACCCCTTTAAAATTCCAAAATTGACTTCAGATATGGCTGTTTTATCATTATTTCAAACAAATCTTGAACAATATGACAAATAGGTGCTGGGACTTCGTTCCAGTCTTTTCCGGAACGTTTCAGACTCTAGGCATCACAACTGTTAAACGGTCTCGGCCGCTGCTATTAATGCCCTCAACTCGCCCTTTTGTCCTTTTCCCATTGTATTTTCTTTTTCCAAAAATATGAATCCATTAGTACCGTAACATTCAGACAAAAAACACCATAAATAATTTTACTATAAACGCATCGAATCGACCTAAAATCGTTCACAATTTGAGGAGGGGAGTGGAGAACGAAAAGAGTAAGTCAAATCTGGGAGATTGGCATTCTAATCTTATTGATCAAGATATTGGGGACTTGAAATGCTTACTAATATCAACAGTTTCGTTTTAGGATCAAGAATTTTAATTCTTATCTTACTTTAGACTTCGAAAACTCTTGATTCATGTATAATATCCTCACTGTCTTTGACTACTTTGCAGCAGATACTCCCATTTCTTTAGCTATGGCTTTGTATCTACACAAAGAAAAAACGAGATATCCGCACTTATATCTAAAAGATGTCGAAAGTCGATCAATGCCGGAGCTGCCTTTAAAAGTCAGCATTGGTTGAATAGCAAGGGAAATTCCATGGCACTGCGGGAAAAGACAAGCGCTACGAATTTGCACTCAAGAAAAATTTAATCATCTAAAGGAGACTATTTAGTCTTCAATTTGGTCATATTGAGCATCATTTTCTCTACCTTCTGGATTACTTATCGATGCGCCATAGAATTGATAAAGATCGGATGATCGATAGTCAAGTAATGAGCAAAAGAATCTTCGCTGCTGCAGCATCAAAATTCTTACTGATATGCTCACTGCAACATTTGTTTCTCACCCTCCATGCTCCATGCATTTCTACCCACTCGGATCCCTTGCATTGAGACTCTTATTGAGTAAGTAGTCGTAGTATATGTGCTATCTTAAAAAATACTTGTACATTAACATTAAATTAAATGTTAAGTGTAAATGTTTGCTAGCAACGACAACAAGTTGATAAAACTTAACTTTTCTTCAACGCATCGTCTGTGGAGTGTCTGACCAGAGTTGCTAGGTTCTGATGTGTTCTGTTACACAACACTTAACTTGCCGAATTTTCGAACTAACATTTGCTGAAGCTCTATTTACACGATCTGATCGCTTAGGTGAGTTTTCGCCTAAGTGGCTTTCAGCTCTTGTAAACAGGCGACTGAGTAGGATTTACTCAGGTGAGTGATCAGGCGAAATAGAACCGGTTCTTATTGACTTGACCACTCAGCTGAGCGTCATAGGGTTGCCTGATTGAAGTGTGCGAGCGTTGCCACTTCCTGGCTTTCGATATACAATTGCTATCGATTTTTGTCTATCGGTTTTTTTTTGATTTATGTCAAATCACGGCTTATTACGCCTTATTGACTTGTACGAGATTAAGCCTGCACTGTATGACTCCTCCAATCCCACCTTGTAGGTGCAGCAGATCGTACGGATTGCCACTTTGGAAAAGTTTGCTGCACAACTTGAGAGCAAATCACTTGTGGATATAAAAACCAAAATAGGCAATCTCATGAACCAATGGTTCTGTAACTGATTCAACTGAGCTACCCAGGCATGTGTAAACGCTGAACTGAGTTGCTCGGTGCTCAGGTGACGAAAAAAGTAGCTGAGCGATCAGGTCGTGTAAATGGAGCTTTACGTAGGAAATGTTTAGTTTCAAATTAATACTTTTTTTGTATCAAATTAATAAGCTGAGTATCAAATTGATACCCAAAATATCAGTTTGACAATTTCTAGTATTAGTTTAATACCAAAAAAACTAATACTGGGCTTAGTGTAAGCATTGAAATTCAGTATACTTCAACCTTGATGTAATACTCTTTGCTTATCCATACTTAAAATGAGACTTTTCGTACTTATTTGAAGAACCACCAAGTACGACTCGAGCAGTTTCATAGAACAAAAGTAGATCCAGCACTTTGGTTCGACGAAAGGGGAGTTTTTCGAGCTCTCCTCACAAGTACATTATTCAATATTTTAAAATTTAACAATTTTCTAATGTTCTAAACATTTCCATATTTCCGAAATTAAAATTTTTTAAAAAATTTTTGACAGTTTAAATTTTGAGAAATTTACGATATTCCACGTTCACTAAAATAGTCTTTTTATATATTTCGATCAATAAAATATTCAAAATCCTTATTATTTCGACTTTTGGTTGAGGCTGTAAATTTCTGATCAACAAAGTAGCGCTAAATTGGCTTCGCTGCCACACGCCTCCTCAATGTTGTGTTGTGTATGGACCATATGTTGCCTATAAAACAGTTTCTGCCCTCCCATTTTGCCATATGTTTCATGTTGACATTTGATGAATGTGTTTTTCGCCCCTTCTGCCCCCAAACATACACAGACACTCACCCCACCACTTCCACTTCCGTTTCGCACGCGTTTTTCAACGCTTAGTTAATTGATTTCTCAGACACCCCAAAACAGAAAAACTCACACAAAAACCTGAAACCAAAAACCATCGAGGCTGACACATGCGCCAATAATCCACTTAAAATCATTACAAAATAACCTTTGTTGTGTGAGGGGGAGAGAGGGGGACAACTGCTCATTCTTGCTTGCTCTGTACTATTTATGGGCTAAGGGAGAGACGCTTGAAGCTGCTGCTGCTTATGTAATACACAAAGGGGCCTAGGCGCGAACAGCCCCTAAAAACAAAAAAAAAAAAAAACTGACTGACATCGAAACCGGCTTTTATGCAAAACTGCCCAAAAAAAAAATACCGTATTTTTTTTTGGGAGCATTGCGTGAGCTTCTGCTTGTGCAACAAACCTAAAGAGAAGAAACCCCCACAAAAAGAGAGTGAGAGCCTCAAAGCAACAGTTTTTTAAGAGCTGGGCTTGTGTCAAAATTTTGACAGTAGTTGGCTCTGCTCTCTCTCTTGCTCTCTGGCGCGCGCGTCTGACTCTGGTGGCCATCTGCGAAAGCAAAAGTATGTCAAAGTCAAATGTTGCTGCCGACGGCGGCGTCAGCGTTGCAGCATTACCAAACATTGTTGTTGGCGTCATTTTTATGATGTTTGTTTGGTAAGTGGAGCTCCACTTTTTTTGGTTTTTTCTGTTTTGGGTTATGTAAGGCCCCAGCCAACTGTTGGTTACGTTAAGCGCCCCAGACTCCCCACTCCTCGCCTGCTGCTGGCTGGGCTGATGTTTGTCGTCGTGGCGGCCATCGTCTGTCTTAGCCTTTTGTCTTTTTCACGCTTCCCCCGTGCCCCCCACGCTCTGTTCGCTAAGGTGGCGGCGGCGGCTGCTCATTTGTTTGTTGCCAATTTCAACGCTTTTGACTTTTTTTCTTTCTTTGAAATTAAATCGTGATTTGTAAATGCGCTCAATTTTTCGTCTCGCTTTTTTTTCGGGTGAGCTTTTGCAATTTTGTAATAAGTTTTTTTTTTTTTTTGTCGTTGTCGATTAAATAATCAGCCGCGGTGTGGCAACAACCACAATGGCGTCTTACAGGAAGGCTTTTGTTTAGGGTTTAACATTTTTTGAAAGTAACTTTAGAGTTGAGGGCTGGGCTAAGGAGATTCTTGTGACTGACTTGGGGGGGAAGAGTTATAGAAAAGTAAATACTTAAAATTATTCGAAAATATTTATAGCAAATTTACGATATTGGGAAGTTTTCGCATTCTTAATTGTCAAAATTTAGCAAATTTTACGATTTTCTAAAATATTCCAATATTTTACAAATTTACGATATTCGAAAACTTTGAAAATTCTCTATCTGCATCTTTTTCACAAAGCTTACTTTTATCACAATTTTGAGAACAATTTACGACGGGTAAAAGATGAACAATTTTCTGATATTTTTAGCTTTCATAACTTTACGATACTATAAATTATTGCAAAAGTATGACATTTTAAAATCGTACATTTACGATATTTAGATTTTTCTAGTACTACGATTTATTGACTTGCGATACTTAAAAGATTTTTCGAATTTTGATATTTTTAAAACTACGATATTTGGATTTGCAATACGTTATTCATTGATTTCACAACTATTGCAATATTAAATTTTTCGAAAAACTTACAATATTCGTTTGACTCAAGCTTACGATATTTCATAAATTTTAAAATTTACGATATTCTAAGATATTACAATCTCTCTGCGATTTGATGCAGAAATCTCAACACTCTTAGATTAAACGACACCAAGTGGACTTGGAGTCAATCCAACCAAAACTGAACTCGTTCTCTTCACCCGCAAGCATTAAAAACCAAAATTAATACCCCCACGACTAAACAATGAGGGTATTCACTAGCCCTCGTAATATGGCAAAGCGTAAAAGTGTAAATCCAAAAGTTTACGAAGCAACAACAAAACACATGAAAAAAAAAAAAACCACTTTTAACATGCCCTAGGGTATGTTTAAAAATCGGTCGTAATTTTGTATCAATTTTGTATCGGCTAACCTGCACGCTGATGTTGAAGGGACGCAACAGTGGCAAGAAGCTGAGTTCCAGTCGCACTGTCAAGCGCTCGCCCAAGAGTTTGTAAACATGTCAGTAGAATGGTCTTCTTGTTTCTGCCAGATTTCTAGGTGTGGTTTCGGACAAAAAGCTATATTGGAACGAAAATATAGCTGAACGTATCAAAAAAGCAAATACTGCACTTTTCTCGTGCAAACGTGCGATTGGCCGCAAATGGGGTTTCTCCCCTGAAATAGTACACTGGCTGTACACAGCCATTGTACGTCCAATACTACTATAAGGAGTCATCATATGATGGCCGGCACTGGGTAAACCTTCCGTTCTCAGAACCATAACAAAAGTTCAACGAAATGCCGCATTAAGCATGACCGGTGCATTGCCTACAACCCCCACAGATGCACTTAACATCATGCTACATCTTAACCTCTGAATCTTTTGGGTAGATAAATCGCCAGTAATACCGCTCTCAGACTAAAGGAATGTGGTATCTGGAAAGATAGTAACTCTGGCCACTCCACTATACTTCTGCATCAAGTTGCGACACCGCCGATGCTTGACTCCTGAGTCCCAGTTGCCGTCTGGACTGAAACTCAATGTCCCACTGCAAACCGAATGCCATCAATTTCTATGCTGATGGCTCCAAACTGGATGGTCGGGTAGAAGAAGGGATTCTTCAGTCCAGAGCTCGGTATCAAAACATTATTTCTTACCAATCAGAGGTTGTAGCCATCCAGTAGGCTGCCAGTCTTCTGGATAACCTCGTAATCAGAGGAAGTAACGTGTTCATTTTCTCAGATAGTCAGGCTGCCTTAAAAGCCCTTGACAATCATATTAATAATGCCAAAACTCTTACTGAGTGCCGCAGATTTCTTTAAAAACTTTTCCAAAGTGGCAATAAATTAGAATAAATTCTTATTATGTAAATTAAATTTTGTTGACTATGATAAACATAAAAAGGAACCACAACCGCAATTAAATTTGATAATGGTAAAATGCCAATTCATGCGGTTCTCAAATCAAACAAGCGTTCTAAAGCTGTAATCAACCAACATTTGTTGGTCCCACTGTATTTACGGCTTCATAAACAAATTATAAAGTTTTTTTTTTGCGTTCTATAACAATTTCTAAAGATTTTTAAGAAATTTGTAATTAATATTTTATAAACCAAAAGCTTTGAATTTAATATGCATTATTTCGCCCCAAAAATGTTGTACTCCCATTGCGTCATGTGGGCGTATGCTAAACTGGGGCATGTTGAATGTCACAGCCCCTCCTCTTGCCCAGCCAAAAAAGAGGCAAAAAAATATGTTGCTGGCCCAAAATCAACCAACTGTGAGGATTTTCTTCTGGGAAATTTTATTATGCGTTGTCACACACACACAAAATTTGTAGCTGCAAATAATGTCGAGGTTCAAGGACTAACAAATCTGATGTAGGAAGCAAATTTATATAAATCTTTGAAAAGAAGTCCGGGAGCTGCATCTCATTAGGGGTGATTGACCCAAACAAATTTCATTATTTTTACTTTTTTTTTTTTTTGGCAATTGCGACGCAAATCTTGTTGAGAACACCAGGCGTATGCGTCATTTGTTGTGAGTTTTATCTCGCAATTTGGAACTCGTTTTGGTGGCATGCCGTTTGCCATACTTTTCAAGGTAACGTAAACAAAACAATTAAAACTAAAAACTTTACTTCAAAATTGTTTAACTTTCAAAGCCAACGCAAGATATTTTTGTCTATAAGTAAATGCAAGTAGCATAAAGTTAATTTTAATGAAGCACGCAGTTTTTATATTGAAAACAAGCATTCCACAAAAGCGCTTCAATGAACAATCGTCGACGCCTCGTTGACTGCGCTCAAGGTCAACCGGGCCAACGCCAACAGAGATCTCCCGAGTTGTGTGTGTGTGTGTGTGTGTGTTGGAGCAGCGGGACGGGGGGAGCGTACCAAGTGCGGAAGTTTTACCCACATTATGTGGGGCGTATGGGATATAAAGAAGTATTTTTTCCTCTTACTTTTTGGTCATTATTACGAGTATTGTTTGCTGTTATGGCCATTTAGTTTGTTGTTACGTCGAGCAGCAAAGAAAAAACACGAAATGGACCATCAATTTTAAGGCATTTGGCTTGGACGCATGCATGTAAGAGGCATGTAAGTTTAAACAGCATTGCTGAATGGCAGGGAGTTGGCTGGGGCTGCAGGGGATTTGTCTAACCTGATTTTTGGGTATGCAAAACAGAAGGAACAAATAAAAGAAGAAAGGTTTTTTGTGACATCTTTGGATATCGTAATTTAATGGCGTAGTGGTAAACAAAGCATCAAAGGAAAATGGCTTAAATAAATGTTGCTGACTGTGTGATTTTAAATACGAACCAGATTATGTTTAGTTATGGTCCATTTTGCAATACAATTTAAAATATCGCAAGTCTGCCAATACAATTTGGAGTATCGTCAACATTTGGTTTATAAAATAAGAACTATTAAATTCAAATTTGGAATATCGTAAATTTTCTTAATTTAGAAAATCAAAAATTCAAATTAGATTACAGTTTTCTAGGAAAAAATCGAAGTATTTGAAAAATTGTATATCGTATTTGGTAGCATTTTGAATATCGTAAAGTAATTTAGTAAATTTTGAATATCGTAAAATAGTAAAAATGCACATATCGTAAATTTGTAAAATATTTTATGTTTCAAAATTATCAATATCGTAAATTTTGGGGAATAAAATTAAATTTATTAAAGTTTTGGGAGAAATATCTTACAATATCGTATATCTGTAAATTATGCACACTTATCAATTGGGTTCCCTAATGTGCTTGCCGGATTTCTTTGATCATAGAACATACAGCTATAAACTGGAAAATGTCTTCTCTTTTATTTAGATTAAACATGCTACAATCGGTATTCTCTGCTGTTGTGTATGGCCAGCTCTGGTCTCTGGTCTTTAATTCAATTGTCGCATTTGAAGCTCCTGTAGTAGGCTCGGTATTCGCTGTTTCTATCAAAATAATTAGGGAATTCACTAGATCTTGTAAAATGGTGGAGCAAAAAATTACCACAAACGAGCTAGTTACCACTTTAAAACATCAAACAGCAATTGATAATAGAAATAGTGGCTTATTTTTCTTGGATGTCCCGATGGATTTGGGAAGACATACCTCTTCTAGAATAGAGGCCTAATTGAAGGAGAAGGATGCCGTTCAGTTCATTTAGCTTGACGTGAAACATTGCAAAACACTCCGCAGTGGCCGAAGTTTTATTATGCTTTAGGAACGAGTGCACAATGGCGCACAAAACGCGCATTATAACCACTCAAGCACTGCGCAATGTCTCAAGATGTTTTCTAGGCGCAATGAATTTAATGTCTAGCGATTTTCGCCAAGCATTGACAGTCATTCCAACATCGACTGCTGCCAATGATAGGGTTCTTGCAGATTGATTTCATTTCTTACGAAGTTTTGCTATTTTGTCAAATCGAAAGGCGATCAACAAAGTAATCCCGAATATGATTGAGGCCGACGAAAATACAAATGCCACAAGGTGATTTACTAAAGAGAAACCCATTGCTTCAACAAAGCAAATCTTTTCTTGAAATGTTGAAGTTTATAAATTTTGTGCATCCATTTTATTGCGTTAATTAAATTTCATTAATTAAGTTTAACACAAGTGAATCACTGCATTCATTGACTGTTAGGCGGTAGGAAGTTCGTTGGGTCATCTAGTTTGTAATTGTATTGTGATGGGAGAATCCCATTTCCTCACTTAGGCCAATGAAGGCCCGTTGTGTAATAAACCCATTCTACGATATGGTCGTAGAGGGAGGGTAGTAGCACGAATTTGAGCAAAGAGTTGACTTCCGTTTCAGAGATGTCAGACAGATCGTTTAGGGAAGGACGACCCAAAACTGCAAGTCGCCTTCTGCTGAGTGCTGGACAGTGACAGAAGAGATGTTGTACACTATCCTCTTCATCAGCTGAATTGCAGCTTCTACAGAAGTCATTGTGTCTGATGCCAAGCCTTGCGGCGTGTCTTCCAATTAGGCAGTGTCCTGTCAGGACCGCAACTATTAGGGAAAAATTTCGTCTTTCTTGACTAAGTAACGCCCTAGTTTTTTAATATTTAAATACTAGATACTTGGGAATCGTTGCCATTGGTTCTGGGTTATTTGAAAGTTGGTTTTTTTGTTTTTTTTAGTTTTTTTGAATATTGTTTTTAAAAATTTGAAGAATTTTGAAAAAATTACAAATCGTATATGTGACAATTTTGAATATCGTAAATTTCACAAAAATGTCGAATATGACAAGTTTCACAAAAATATGAATATCGTAAAGTTCACAAAATTTGGTATATCTTTAATTTTCCAAATTTTCAACATCGTAAATTTTGCAAAATTTCGAATATTATAGTTTTCACACTATGAATATCGTACATTTTCCAAAATCTTCAATTCAACCAAATTTTGAATATCGTAATATTCATAAAATTGTGACGCCATAAAGACGCGTCACTGCAATTCTAGCCAGTCACTAGCAAATCACAGAGCATCACCAACAGAAACCACGAGTGAAGTCACAAACACGATATGCTCCTGGTCCCACTAATATCAAAGGGAAGAAGTTGGCAACCCTGGCTGGCCAGACTGAGCTTATCTCAGCCTAAGAAACATCTTTACAAAATTTACGTAAATTTGTAAAAGCTTGGAACATCAGAAAATTGTTGAAATGTTTAATTTTCTGTAACTTTTCAGTTGAGAAAAGTTTTAGAGAAATGTTATAGATCAGGGTTCCCTCAAGAATAGAGGTTATATCTCTCTCTAACACTCATTGATGCATTACTTCGGCAAGCAGTCAGTGTGAATGACCGAGTATGTTCGGCCTCCAGGGGCGCTGGCAAATCTTGTCAAGAAGAACAATGTCAAAAAGAAAAGAGAGTCTACTGAAAAAAATGTTTGCTCTTTTAGCATAAGTCTCAACACGCATTCGGTTTAAGTCGGTGTGAATAACCATATTTGTTCGGCCCCTGAGGGCCAAGCGCGACCATCGCTGGTAAAGATGTTCTTAATTAGTAACGAGTTCGCTGGCTCGAGGTCAAGAAGTTGCGCTTGTTCACAACTATAAACAACTTATGCATTGACAAACCAAAAAGAGCGTGGACAAACCTTTACAGCTGTTCCAATCATCAGAAGGCGTTTCGCTAAATGACTCCTGCTCGTTGAGCCAATTCCATGCAATTAGAACTTTAAACAGTTGGGAACTGCAAAGCGTAATGAAAGCAAAATTGGACAGAAAGCCATTCTTAATGGCTGTCGTTGCATAGCTTCGAGCTTAAGTTTCTAAGTAAGAAAGCTTGAAGCGTGGTAATCGCTAGAGGCAATCAATCTATTCGTTTGATTATTGTGCTGCAATCGTGATAAGCAAATTTAGCAATCGATTAGGGCAATCTCTGCGTTCAGCGGGTAAATTGGGCAATCATAAAACAATAAACCCCATATCGTACCCTTCATAACAGTTGGAAAATGTCCAAACAAAGTTATTCAAGAACATTTGTAACGCAATTAATTTGTAAACTAAAAATCACTTCTCCCCACTGAGTAAGGCGCAAGTATCGAGTCCAGTTTTGTGAACGACCTCCTTTGCCACATTAATTTTTGTGATAAGAACCCCCCGACCAATTTAGTTAATCGCCTTGAGTTTAGGGTATTCAATAAAACTTTGCTTATATTTTACAATCTGTATGAAAAACTCATAAAAATAAAGTCATTAAAAGGCAAAGCTTTAACAATTCTCATTCTCTCCATTTTAAATGCAATCAAAAAGTTAATTACATTCTCTTCTGATGGCGTCCACCGAAAACAATTGACTGTCAGTGGGATTTGTGTGCATAATTAAAAGATTTTTTATATGCACATTTTTATGTAAAATGTGTGGCAAATTTAACGTTAAATATGTGACAGTCGCCAAAGCAGAAACAATGCATTTCCTGATAGTGAAATGTGTGTATAAAATTATAATTCTTTGCATTTCCGTCAACAATTATAAGTTGCGCAAAAGAATTATTTGTCATTTTAATTGAAAGCAAGAAAATTGACAGGCCTGCTTAGTTTACTGTCTGCAGTACATCTGCAGCAGAGCTTTTTCCCCCCAAGGGAGCTATAAATATACCACTTCTGGGTTAATGAGAAACTTAGAAGAAATGTAGAAGAGTTGTCGAAGTTTTTTGATCATTCTCCATTCCTCTCACTCCAGGATGTAGTTGGGGTCCGCTCTGATACTGCGTGCCTGATGTTGAGCCAGGTGGAGAAGCGCACCAAGAAGCAATAAAGAATTTGATCGCTTCTTCCATGTCCTCAGAAGACTGGATTTCCATGTTCAGATTGATGTTTGCCTTCTGGTCATGCTTAAGGGGCTTAATTTTCCGTGAACCGAGGAATTGTAACATCGTTTGATGTCTTCTGGGTTTGCTCTTGGCGGGCCATTTAGCGTAGCAATGATTCGAATGTGATCCGAAGAATGCTCGAACTCCGACGAACTATGAGGTGATGAGTACTTAGACCTTTGTACATGAAAAACTCAATTGCTGAGGTAGAATGTGGGCTAACCGGTGGCAAGGACTTTCACTGAGCTATCTAAAACCTAGTTCCGCGCTGACATCATGGAAACTTCCCGCATAGTCAATGATAAATTCTACAAATACCAAAAAAGGAATGGCTGTCTTAGGCTGTCTTTTTGGTATTTTGCGCGCAAGCTGCCTTTGGAATTCCCAAACAGTTTTGCCGTCGCTGGCATGGAGAGGCTGCTCTTTGAATAGACATTTCAGGCTCAAGATCGCTGATGAGTGAGGATTTGGTCCCTCATGAAACGCGTCCGATCAAACCTGAAGCCTCCTTTGTTGTGGTGTGTGCCTCTGTTTAAGACCTCGAGTCATAAAAATTCTAAAAAAATACAAAGCTTACTTCGTTCTTTCAATGAAATCCTGTAAATAACTTAAAGTCTGAAATATTTTTAGATCAAAATAGTTGATTTTTTTGTTCACGAGCTTCGCCGGGTATTTAGCCTTAGCCAATTGCCTACAATTAGTTTTCTTATGTTGGTCACGTGTTTAGCTTGAACTTCCCGTTCGATAATCTACTTCTAAGCATTGTACGTACATGGGATTGTGTGTGTGTGTATCCATAAGATACTTCTACTTACAGCTACAACAAAAAAATTCAATTAAAATGCAAAGCCAAACGCCTGAACTTGTGTAGTTGTTGCTGTTGTTGTTGCTGTTGTTGCCCTGCCAATTTGCACTTATTAGAGAATTTTACGCTCTGTGAGTGACGTCTGGGAGGCCTCCCCCTGTCACATTCACACACTGACACTGGTGGCGGCATAAGGCGGGCGACGGGCAGCCTCCACGCGGGACAAGTTTCCGTAACGCTGCAGACAATTTAAGCCCAACTGTTGATAAATTGCATTTGGCTTTCAGAAATACACCAGGCACTCAGGCCCACAGTTGTGTTTTGCTTTTTAATATCTCTTTGCCGATTTCTGTCGTGTGTGCATTAAAATCAGATTTCGTCACGTATATTAAAAATTCATTTGCATAGAGGAAGAAAAATGAGAATTTCTTGACAAGTGTCGCGGCGGCCACTTGCTGCCGATTGCATAACACCCAAGCCACATCTAGCTCGACTTCCGCGACAATTCCACTCTGAAGACGATGCAAGCGTGAATCATTTGTTTATTTCTGCAAATTAAATCAAATTTAATTCAATTCAATTGTTGCCTCTGAAAGTTGTTAAACAATTTACTAAAAATAAACATATTGCGTAGACATTTGATTGCCTGACAAAGCGGCACACACACACACAACATGGAATTAATACGCGCACACACAATCGCACTTCTCTTTTATGTAAGTGAGTAAGTAAGAATGTGCCGCAAACAAGTAAAACTGACCTAAATACCAAATGAAGGTCCATAAAATTTGCCACTTGGGAGGAGGCCACACGCTTTATGCGACAACCAAGAGCCAAATGAAAAGGCATTGAAAATTGAGTTTCCCCCAGCTTCACAACCACCCATAGGGAAATTATGGCCCCGGCTAAGGCTAAGGAGAATCAAGTTTTATCCCCGCTACCATGCTGCGTGCAATTTGGCATATAAATGTTTTCCGACCATAAAATCATGAGTTATGCAGATGATGATGAAGTCAATTCGGCAGAGTTAAGTTTATGAACGCTTCATAAAATCAAAGTTCTGTGAAAGTGATGGTATGAAAGTGCTAGGAATGGCTCTTAAACTGTTGTTTAACTAGGTGTTATATACAGAATTGAACTGGAATTGAATGAATAATGGATAACTATTTTGTTTTAAGATATTAAGATTGTAAATGTTTTTATATTTCTGTAAAAGAAATTTGAAATATACAAAGGACGCTATGGCAAGTTCATCGATTCTTTAGAGAAGGCAGTTAGATAAGAATGGGACTCCAACTAAAGCCACAGAGAGCGAACATTACAAACTGACTTCGAACCAATTGATATTCTTGATAAAGTGGAGACCAGAAACACGACCCATTTTTAAGAATTGGTCACAGTTAGGAGACTTAGGGGTCATTCAATTCTTTGGACCATCTTTTAACGAATCCGGGAACTCCCATTGCCTTGTCCGATTTTCACGAAAATGTATTACCTGTCGCTTAGTTTGTGGCAGCAAAACGTAGGTTCTCGAGGCACGTGTTCGGGTCCATTCTTGACACTTTATCAATAGCAAAAAAGTATGGAAAACTGAATCTTTTTCGTTTGAAACCCGCATCTCTAAGGAAAAACGGAATTTGAATTTAAGACAAACTATCGTAATAATTGATGTCCGTTTGAAACCCGGATCTTCAAAGAAAAGCGGACTTTGAATATTACGAGAAACTAACCTAATTCTCGTAGGTCGGGATACAAACGAGAAATAGTCCTAGTTTCCTAGTTGAAGTAATAATCGGCACAATATTTCAACACACAGCCGGGAAGTTTGCCACAATCAGTGAGCTATTAGAATCTGCTCTTGCTAGAACCCTAAGATGGGCACACCAGAACGGTCCAGGGGTTAACCCACAGAAGACCCAACTGGTGCTGTTCACAAGGAAATACAAGATCCCTGAGTTCACACTCCCATCCATTGGGGAACGCAGCTCAATCGGGTCAACGAAGCGAAGTATATGGGCGTCATTCTTGACTCAAAACTGTCTTGGAAGAGAAACTCTGAGGAAAGAATGAAGAAGGCATTAGGCGCGTACTATGCCTGCAAAAAAAACCTTTGGTAGGAAGTGGGGACTGCAACCGTATTTCATTCATTGGTTATACACAGCGGTCGTCAGACCTATCCTTACCTATGGAGCGCTGGTATGTTGGAAGGCGGCCAACACCAAATCCCACCTAAACAACCTCCATAAGGTACAAAGAGCAGCTTGCCTGGGCATTACACGATCCCTGCGATCCACACCCCAGGCGGCCCTGGATGTAATTCTGAACCTGGAACCAGTAGACACTTTCCTGAAGTGTGAAGTTTCGGGAAGCGCAGTAAGACTCCGGGAACTGAAACTTCTTAAAGTATCTACTTCAGGCCACAGCAGTATCCTACCGGAAGTAGGAATAAGTGCAGAGGCAAAGGGAAGTGACTACTGCATACCAGTT
This sequence comes from Lordiphosa collinella, assembly GCA_018904265.1. NCBI lineage: Eukaryota > Metazoa > Arthropoda > Insecta > Diptera > Drosophilidae > Lordiphosa > Lordiphosa collinella. The sequence continues at coordinate 254,694 of JAEIFV010000396.1, read as the reverse complement.
CAGAAATGGAACGACAACTTTGGAACACGGTTCCCGGAGAGAGAGGAATGGAAGCAAAACACTACAGGGAGTCAAAGAGAACGAGCTTTCCATCTATACAGACGGTTATAAAAACGGAAGAAGGCACAGGAGCAGGCATCTTCTCCGAAGAACTTAAGACACAGCTTTCTTCCGTCTACCGAACTGGTGTAGCGTTTTCCAAGCAATGATTTATGCTGTCTGGCAGGCGGCTAAATTGATAAAAACCTTGGAGGAAACTCCAAGGAACATTTCAATCTTGGTCGACAGCCATCATTAAGGCTCTGTCTTCAAACGCCACAAAGAGCGACCTAGTCCGCACCTCGGCGATAGCACTGAACCAAATCTACAAGCACTCCATCACCCTCGTCTGGGTACATGGTCACGCAGGCATACCAAGCAAAGAGGAAGCGGACGAGTGCGCAAGGAACGGTTTAGCGCTGCCAGCGACACAAGCTGTAACGAACATTCAAAGACCCCTGCAGGTTATCATGACGGAAGTATAGTGGAAGGCCCGAACTAGGGCAGAACGACAATGGGACCTTGCACCCAGTGGAAACATCTTCCGATCGCTCTGGCCAAGATACTCATCAAAAGAACTTCCCAACTCCTACACTTAAACAAGAACAGGACTAGAACTTTGATATGAGTTATAACGTGGCACTGCACCATTGGTCACATGGCCATCAGGATGCGCGTGCCCCGCCATGACTTCTGTCGTAGTTGTGGGAATCAGGAGGAACTAGAAAACATCCAACACCTTCTTTGCGACTGCCCTGCACTTCTTAGGAATCGCACTCAGCATCTGGGCAAACCATTCTTCGAAGACCAGGGCAGTCTGGCAAATGTGCCCCTAGAAGACCTGGCTCTTTTTGTGGATTCCACAAAATGGTTTAAATGACCGTCAATTTCCACTACCCCCTCGATAATTTCACAGTTATGCCTGCTCGTGGGTTCGATCCTCGTACCATGAGGCAATTATCATAGATTTCTAGCAAGAAAACATGGAAACATTGCGGGCACACTAAGAAAATAACTGCGGTCCAAAATGCAGCCCAAGCGGAATCCATTTTAAATCATTTCGTTCATGATTTTTCCTTTACAAAGCAAGTCTGACGCTCACGTCAAAACGCCAGCTCTGGTCACACTACGATACAACGTACAGTTATTCGGAAATCATGAACAATTGGTGTTATGATTCCGAAGCAGTTATAGCAATGCTGGTATTAGGAACCCTCTGCTTCAGCTCTAATGATAGAATCTTGAGGTTTTTAAACTTCCCCTGTAGTTCAGCTGGTGTCAAGGCACTACCAGGCCTTACGACCGGATGCATCACTGAGCGCCAGTCGCGTCGTTAACGACAGGTAATGCATCACAGCGCTAGTCTAGTTCATGAACAATAGTGTGCACCCATCACCACACTAACGACTGGTATTGCAGGTTCGTACCGATCGGTACGTTTTCCGGACATTTCCATACAAAATTCGCTTAGGCAAATATCTGGCTGGTAGTTGGTCTGGTGGCTAGTGCTCACTACGAAGAGCTAGGGGATTCGTTAATGCCGCACCGCCTTAGCCGAACTGCAGGGTCATTCTCAGTTGACCAGCCTTCTTTGTGGTCTTGAGTTTGACTTTTAATGTTATGTGAAAACATAACATGACCTCAAGCCGGCTTCAACTTGCTAGTTTGAATATCATAAATGTCTTGAAAATCAGTCACATTGTATATTCAAAAAGGCTCACAAAAATGTACCAAAATTGTTTGAAAATTGAACCCAATGAACCCAGTTACCAAAATGAGACCGTGATGTTCCCAAAATAAGACCGAGATGTTCCAAAATTGTTCCCAAAATATTGTTAAAAAGAGCCCAAAGTGGTCTTAAAAGGTTTCTAAAACAAAGAAATTTTAAAAGACAAAATAACCAAAATGTTTCTAAAAGAAGACCGAAAGTTTGTCATGAAATGACCCGCCGTAAAATGTTCCATTGTCAAGTTGAGCCCAAAATGATTTTCTTCTTACTTAAATTTTTCGCACGAAAGAACGATTCGATTCGTTCTCTCATAATTTCGTTCGAAATAAGGCGTCAACAGCACTTTATTCGTTACGTAATTGGTAACAGAACGTAGGGGCAATACGTAGTCTTTTTCTGCGTCGAGTGGACACTGGTTGTGGAATCGCGACATGGAAAATTTACGCAGCAGATTGTTTTATATGGAGTGGACACCGCGTTTTATTACCAAAAGAATGTTTCCTGCAGCAGCGCAGTAGCAGCGCTGCTTTCAACTGTAACTGCAGCATTCAAATTCATACTGGCAGCTTAGCCAAACTTTCGGTGGTACAGAGTATACAACAATCGGGCCTGACAGAATTTCTTACTTGTTAGCTTTTAGCTACAGAGTTAATAGAAATTAATTCAGGGATGCAAACCGGTTCTGAACCAAACCGAACCGGCATCCTTTCAGAAATGCTGAACCGAACCGGAAACCGCAAAGAAAAACGGTTTGGTTCGGTTCAGTTCTCTGACTAACCAATGATTCCTATAATAATAAGATATTCCGTTCGACCCTCTCTACAAGGGAGCCCACTGAAAGACTTATTTCTGAGTGGTTTGCTTCCGTGAATTAAATATTTATCAACTGTTAGCAAATGCGGCACCCACTCATCTAAATGCCGTCAAGCTGAGTCATGCCTTAAATAATTCAAGCTCATTTCTTAATGAATCTCAATTACTAAAACCATTTCCGTACAATTTCCGGTGCTGGCAACAAATGAGCGCTCTTTTGCGATCAATTACTATTCAAACCACCCTCAGAAGTTAACTAACCACTCATTATGCTCCCCCAAATTTCCTAATCAATTGTGTAAGAGGCCCTAAACGAAATACATACGTACTTAACGATTAGCAGCCCCCCCTAAAACTTTAATCTCTAATCTCTCTCTCTCTCTCTAACTCAACCACTTGACATCAATTTACCGAAAAATTGTCAAACATTTTACATAATCATCAACCACAACGAATCGCGACGTCTACACAAATATGGAAAAATGCAAATTAATACGTTTCTTAGAGCTCAGTTGATGAGCTTTATTTTTATCACAAGTATTTTCATATGTAATCACATTTTTTTGCAACAATTTTGTATAACAATTGTGGCGACAACAACAACAACGACGACGACGTAGTCATTTTATGTTGCGATTGCGTAATGTTAAGCAACATTAAGAAAACTCTCTTAAATTGCTAACAGTGAAAGAGCTCGAGCTGTTATTTGTGCTCTGAATAATGTTGAATTGTTGCGCGCGCATGAGAGCAATGTGGAGAGAAGAGAGTAAGCAACATTTTTAAATGTTGCCATATGTTAATTTGTTGCTAATGTTTACAAGTGGCGTTGGCCTACGTGACGTAGCCAATGTAAACCCACAACAGAGCTAGATTTTTGATAAAGCATTCTATTTTTAGATATCTGCTACATAAAGCATTTCTATTTCTGTTTCTGTACTCAAGCATAATTAAGGCACAAGGGGAGAAGATAAGAGAAAATAGCGACTGCATGAATATATTGGGTCATTTGTAGTCTAGTTTTTTTATTCCTATTTTGAGAACCCTATCGAAAGGAAATAGAAAATTTTACACAAAAAAAGTCAAAAATTATTAATATGGAACGCGCTTTTATTAAGAATTTTCATTAACTAAATTCGTACTTGAATCAAGAATTACCTGTTTTAAAAGCCAGGAAATTTTTTAATAATTAATAAGAATTTAATAATTTTAATAATTAAGATTTAATTCTTGATTCAACAGCGTTTCTTGAATTCTGTTACAATTTGTTTTAAGAACTTTTTGAGGTATAGTTAAAGTTATTTATAAAGAGTTTTCATTAACATATTTCATATTTGAATCAAGAATTACCAGCTTTAAAAATTTTTGATTCAAGAATTAATTCTTCTTCTCTGATTTCTGGTACGTTTTGAATATGATTTCGAAATATTTGAAGAATTTTTAAGTCATAAACAATTTGAATAAGACTCGGAAAAGTTTCTAAGAACTTTTAGAGCTCTATTTAAGCCTGTCTTAGACTAAATAATGTCATTTATAAGGTTGGCTTATGAGCAAAGAATAACGATTGTAGAACCTTGATACTAAAGGGTGATTTTTTATGAGCTATAGGAAAGTTTTTCAAAAAAAAAAAACACATAAAATTCAGAAAAAAAAACAAAAAAATTCAGGAAATGGCAAAAAAAAGTTGGATATCATCTCACGGTAGCGCTCACCATTCACAGTTACGTTATGATTCGCATCATCTCTGAAGAAGAACGGTCCAATGATACCACCAGCCCTAAACCGCACCAAACTGTGACTTTTTCTGGATGCATTGGAAGCTCTTCACTCCAAAATCGACAATTCTGCTTATTTACGTACCCATTGAGCCATAAATGAGCTTCGCCGCTGAACACAATTTTTCGGTAAAAAGTGGATCTTCGGCCAACTTTCCAAGAGCCCATTCACCAAAAATTCTACGTTGCGGTAGGTCGTTCGGCTTCAATTCTTGCACCAGCTGTATTTTGAAAGGCTTCACACCTAAATCCTTCCGCAAAATTTCCCACGTTGTTGAGTAACAGAGGCCCAATTGCTGCGAACAGCGACAAATCGATAATTGATGGTCATCATTAACACTGGCCGATACAGCTACGATATTTTCTTCAGTTCGCACTCTACGTAAGCGTGTTGGTGGTTTAATGTCCAACAATGTAAATTTGGTGCGAAATTTAGTCACGATAGCCCGAATAGCCGCTTCAGTGGGTCGATTAAACTGACCCTAAAATGGAAGAAGCGCGCGATGAACTCTCTTAACAGAGCAAGCATTTTGATAATAAAATTCAATAATTTGCAAGCGTTGTTCGTTTGTTAGACGATTCATGGCTAAATTATAGACCAAACTGAAGATGTTTGACAGTGAAACAAAACACGAAACGTGCGTGAGCTGTTTAAACCAGTGTTGCCAAAAAGATAATAGCTAAAAAATCACCCTTTATAAGTGTGACCAGTTTCGTTTGGGAACTTGCATAAAAAAAGGTGGATTTGTTTTAGCACTATATTACTTAGAACTTGTTTTGGAAATTCAATTTAGCGAACATTCGCAGAGTTTAAATCATCTTTTTTGATCTTGTTCAAAACTCTTCTGACATTTGAAGAGCAAGACTAGGTCTTACTTAGAGTTTATAACTTTGATGAGTCTCCAAATTCGCTTAGTTGGGACTCGCAAGGTTGCTAATGGCCCCATTGAAGGCTGTTCTATACGCTCTATCGATTTTGAGTATTCTGGTACGCTTCTACTCGCTTTTAGAACTTCTTTTCAAAGCAACTGGATGCTGAAACTGTCTGAAACAGCGTTTAAAGTAGCATTTGAAATGATTTTTCAGGGTATTCTGAAAGCGGAATCTGCATGATTAGGTGGAAGCTAACATACAGGTCCTGTTTTAATCTCTTTATGTTAGTAACAAGAGGAATTACAAGCAGGGATTAAAACCGGAACAAATTTCGGTTTCGGTCAAGGCATTTATATTGGCTGAAAGCTTTTTTTAACTGTTTAGGAAACGGACAGGCAACCTCTGTCCGTTTCCCATAACATAACCTCAGCCGAAATATACCTATGGCCCGAGATAAACAACACGACCGATACTGAAAATAGTTTCGGTTTCAATCCCGGATTACAAGTATTCTCCTTTGGATTTGAGAACTTTAGACAAGATAAAATCAACAAAAATACTTATATGACAAAAGCTGCACACCTTGCTTTTGTCAAATAAGTAGAAGGTCGGCTGAATTACCCAAAAACTTTAACATTTTACTTAGCTCTTTTTTCCCCATCCGCTCACAACTAAATTTGCTTCTCCTCTTACTCTAATGGCGCCACTTTTAATGATCAATGCTGTCAGAATCGACATGGTCTGCTGTCTGCCGTCTATTTTGACGAGTCCCACACACACACAATCGCTTGTAAAAACAACAACAAAAAAAGAATAGAAATAAAAAACTTGCCCTCAAGCAGCAGCAGCAGCAGCGCCAACTAATTGTCGAATTGTCGCTCGTGTTGAACATCACGTCTTCCGTCCCATCTATCCAATATCTCGAGATACTCAAAGTAAAGTAGATAGATACTCGTACATATATAATTGGCAGACGCCAAAACTTTCGCCGACTGCTCCATGCATTTTGTCATTTTCATTTACAAAAGTTGACATTAATTGTGCCATTTCATGTCATTTGGTTTAATATCCTTGTAAACATTTCCATTTCCCTTTCTTTTCTTACAGCACCCACCAATTTCAAGAGTCTTTGTCTGCGCTCCGAGGTTTTACTGAAGCTGGGCCACTATCAGAGTTCCCTGGCGGATATAGAGAATGCGTTGAGAACGCGCTGCACTTCACCCAAGGTGAGTAGGTGATGTTTAGGCCATTGCCAAAGATTCATTTGCTAATTGAGAAATTTGTTTTTAAACAGGCACATTATCTGCGGGCTTTGGCCCTAAGTGGATTGGGTAGACTGGAGGAGGCACTGCATAATGGATTTTTGGCCATTTGCCTGGATAAGAATACAAATCTCAGCAATTCGGAAATATTTCAACATGATCTCGCCAAGGTAAAGGAAAAGGAAACGAAGACTAACTGTCTAACTAATTGTAGTTGATAGGAATCAGAGAACTGATAGGGTCCTTTTAGAAGATCCACAAACAGTAGTTGAAACATGCTGTATAAGATTTTTTCCATCTTTTACTTACTCTTTCTCTCTCTTGCTTAGTTACAGTACTTGATACTATATACTAAACACTCAGTGCCCGATACTCAGTAGTTACTTAGTACTTGATATGCAGTAATCGATACTGAGTACTCGATACTCAGTATTCGATTTTCAGTAATCGATTCTCAGTAATCGATACTCAGTTCTGTATACTCGAACTAAATACACAATACTATTGCTGCGTTTATACTGTGTCACAGAGTGTCACAGTGTCAAATTCATATGGAGCTGTGACACTGAAATGTGACACTCTGTAACGCAGTATAAACCCAGCATAAGTCCTTAACAAGTACTTGAAACTAAGTACTCGTTACTCAGTACTTGACCAGCGCGAAGCAGTTAACAACAACATCACAAAATATTTGTATTTGTATTTTGTATTTGTATTTATTTAAAAGAGTTGACAAATTAGCTGTCAACATATTAAAGAACATTAAACCAAATCCTGCCTCCGACCGAATTGGGAGATCATTTTTACGATGTGCTCCGACTCACATCAAGTGGGCGGAGGCGAAGATTTACATTTGTCGAGTCGATAAGTATAACAAAATATTAGAAACATTAACAAACAAGGAACCTTCAGAACTTAACAAATGGTATAAATCATTATAAAGCATACATATGATACGAAACGGGTCGTGAGATTCAAAATTAGATCTACTTATATGTAAGAAAATTGGCCGGAACTGTCGTGTCGGTCTAGAAGGGATTGAAAATTTAATTTGACTTATAAGAAAACTAGAATCAATGTGCCCATGTATTAGTTTATGAAGGAACATAACTCCATGGTAGGTTCTACGATCCTGTAGAGACGGTAGGCTTAAAAGGCGGAGCCTATCCACATACGATGGCAAACGACGGTGGGGTTCCCAGTTTAATCCACGTAAGGCAAACAGGAGAAATTGCTTCTGCACCGACTCAATGAGGTCCTGGTAAATTGCATACTGCGGAGACCATACGCATGAACAATACTCGAGTATTGGTCGAACTAGTGAGACGAAAAGAAGCTTAGTGGTGTAAGGGTCATCAAACTCTTTAGACCAACGCTTAACAAAAGCCAACACCCCTTTCGCTTTGCTAACGATGATGCCAATGTGATCCGAAAAGTTCATGTTATGGCTGAATAAAACGCCTAGGTCTGTCACTGTAGTTACCCATACCCATAAACGGGGTAGAACAATAAAAAGACATAAAACAACATTTAAAGGGGTTAAGGTTCAACAAATTGTTGGTGGACCAAGAATATAGGTGGTTTATGTCATTTTGTAATAAGAAATGTGAATCCCGGTCCTTTATTTGCATAAAGATTTTGACATCGTCAGCATACATCAAAACTTTAGAGTTCACAATGACAGAAGGAAGGTCGTTTATAAATAAACCAAAAAGCAAGGGTCCAAGGTGACTACCTTGGGGAACTCCGGAAGTATCGTTAACATTTTTAGATAGAGTGTTGTTAAATAGGACTTTCTGTAAGCGGTTTGACAAGTACATTGCAATCCAGTTTATTAAGGGGTTAGGGAAGCCTAAGAGGGACAATTTTTTTAAAAGCAAAAGGTGATTAACTGAATCAAATGCCTTGCTAAAATCGGTGAAGATAACATCTGATTGATTTTTCAGCTTGAATCCGTCTCTGATTATGGAAGTAAATTCGAGAAGATTTGTTGATGTAGACCGGTGCTTCATAAACCCGTGCTGTGATGGAGACATAAGAGAGCTACACTATGGCATGTCTTGTCAAATTTTACTTCTAGGAAATCCTTCTTACCGAAACTAATAATGTTTTACATCAAAAATCAGAACCATTTGTCCTGTACAAATAATGCTTTTCAATTTCTGTAGTTTTGTTATAGAGCTTTTGGGTAATCTTACTTACTGAACGAATCGTTCTTAAAAACAAAACAAAATGACCGATAAAAACTCAAAAATTTTAATAAGATAATTGGATTAAGAAAAACAGCGTCCTTAGCTTACACAAATAAGTACGGAAAAGTCCGAGAGAGTACATTCTCTGAGAACAAAACATCTCAAGATAGATTCAAGATTAAATCGGTATTGACTTAGGCATACAGTGGGAGTGATCTAAGAGCATCAAAGTTCCTAATTGTTCTTTCTTATATTAGTCTAAGATAGAATAATATTTAGACCTGAAAGTTCTTAAATCAATTCGAAATCATCATCTAATTGATATAGTTGACATATCTAATGCATTTGCAAAGCAAAGTTTAAACCTAAGAGGCAGTATATACTTAGATTATGTATGGTAATGCTAAAAGCAAACACTGATCAATAGCTGATCTGTTTGCGGAGTTTTTTGTAGTCAACCTACTCGTCTTCTAGTAGGTACTGTGCGAATCAACCATACCCTTATGTGTTGAATATGTCTAATTGCATTTTTAGCCCCGTAATCACTGAAAGCTCGTTCTTTTGCGACCTTAACTCTGTGAAACCCGTGTATGCACCTGGCCCTTATGGAGTGCCTGGCTATGTACTTAGGTTCTGTGCGGATCCACTTTGTAAGCCTTTTCATAAATGGTTTGAATTGTCTTTGGAGTCACCCGCTTTCCCTTTGTTATGGAAGGAATCTTTTATTATTCCACTCCATAAAAAAGGTAATCGGGGGTGTCCTGGAAATCTCTAGAGATTTTGGCTTCGGTTGGTTTGCAAATCGCTTGAAAAATCCGTCGGTGTCCCAGAACTTCGAGAGATTTCATTTTCTTATTAGAAAGTCTAGTTAGAAGGTGTGTGTATAAGCTTATGTTCCAACTACAAAAACACGGACTGCGTCGCTCGCAAATAATGTTGATAACAGATTTTGTTCATATGCTGAAAAGGTTGTTTTATGTTTTATTCTTTCTGTGTTACGTTCTTTTTTCTTTCGTGTCTTGGTTTTGTTGTTGTTGTTTTTGTGTTCGTTTGTGAGGCTGTCTGTAAGAATTTGTTGTGGGCGGGTTGGGGGCTGTCCAGTGTGTAGGTGCGAAGTTTTGTGTGGGCGCGTCCCTCAGGCCGTGGTTGAGGAGATTAGAGAGGCTCGGTAGGCGTGCGGGGTGGGTGGGTGGGTGGTGCGGTGCCCTTGGGTGCTCGGGGTAGATGGATGAGATGGGGTTTTGGTGGCCTCTTTCTCGTGGGGTGTTGCGTGCGGTGCGCCGCCGGGCCGGTCGGAGGGGCGGGGGGTGTTTCTTTACGTGGCCTTGCGGGATCGAGGAAGTTTTTTGCCTCTTCCTTCGATGTGTCCGGCGAACCTTCCAGATGGGCCGACCGGTGGGCGCCAATCTGATGAGTGACTCTCTGATTAGGGTGGGTCCCCCTCCGCGCGGGGCGTGTTGGGGGTTTTCGGAAGTTGAGGTGGGCTCCCGTATGTCTGAAGGGTCTCTCTCTCTTTCAGAGGTTGTTTGTTTTGTCTTTTTTATTTGCCGTTTGTTCAAAAAATCGCAAAGTTTTCTTATCGTTTGCTGAAAGTGACGGGATATTGATGGTTTCAGACTTGCCAGCCCTGTTTGTGTCTTTGCTAAGTTCGCTAAGATTGCGTAGGTTAGCGAAGTCGCATTGATTGGTTTGTGTATTGGATTGGGTTGGTTTCTCCAAATCTCTTAACAGAATACTAGAGGCTTGAAACCAACCGAAAGAGATTTCTAGGACACCGAGAATTGGTTTTGGGTTGGAATTTGGTTGGAAGAGATTTCTGGGACACCTCCGAATAAGTCCGATGTTGAAAATTATAGGGGTATTCCCAAGTTGTCTGCAGTTCCTAAGGCTTTTGAGAGAACTATAACATCTCAACTGCTACATTTATGTAATTCCATTATCTTACCCTTCCAACATGGATTTGTGAAGCGTAGATCTACTACCACTAACCTTTTAGAATTCACATCTTCAGTGATCAAAGGGTTCATTTTAGTAAGGCTTTTGATTCTGTTAATCACTCCTTGCTGCTTCACAAACTGAGTTTAATCGGCTTTCCAACTAGCCTCCTCAGTTGGATTTCTGATTACCTAAGTAGAAGAACCCAAAAAGTTCTACTTTAGTAATTCATATTCTAAGTGCATCCAGGTTACTTCTGGAGTTCCCCAAGGAAGTCACTTGGGCCCATTGCTTTTTACTATCTTTATCAGTGATCTTCCTTCAGTCTTGGCTCACTCTCGGGTGCTTATGTACGCCGATGATGTGAAAATTTGATTAACATATAATGATACGATTTCCTGTTATAATTTGCAAGCTGAATTGGAAGCAGTTCACTCATGGTGTCAAGATAATCTTCTAAACCTTAACAGTTTGAAGTGTAAGGTTATGAAATTTAACAGAAGCTTACCACAATTAGTCACTTAAAGCTTGAAAATGTGGCATTGCAGCGCCTAAAGGAAGTAAAAGATCTACTGTTTTTAAGGTCAGAAGTGTTCTTGGGTTTATTAAGCGGCTGTCGAAATAATTTGACGATCCCTAAACAACCAAGATTCTTTACACTTCTCTTGTCCTTCCTACACTTACACTCCGTAATATTCGACCCATCGAGATAGAATAGAATCTGTGCAAACGCAATTTTAACTGTTTGCTCTTCATGGTTTGAACTGGAATCCTGAGGTCCTTTTACCGTCTTACTCTAGTAGACTACTTTTAATTAATCTTCCTTCCTTATTTAACCGTAGAGTTATGCTTGTTGTAATCTTCATACATAGACTTATTAATGGCGAAATCGACTCATTAGAGTTGGTTAGCCAAATTAATCTCAATGTTTCTAGTAGATTGTCCCGTCACTTTCTCCCCACGGGTGACAACTTAAAATCAGCACAAGCTTTGAGAGAGCGCGCCCTTAGCTGAGCTTTACATAAAAGCTTTCGGGATTACACTTCTTTCTCCTTGTTCTCCTGTTAGCACGGGGCTTCTTTTGATAAAAATTTTGACAAGTAGTCGCCTTCATGCCGTCCGAGCAAAAACGTCTTTGTAATTGCGTTGTGAAATTCTACGAAATGCACGCTGACAAAGGTAAAGTGTTTACAGTAAACCATTTTACCCAAGAGGGGCAAGTCCAAACGCACAATTTACAGTATTTTGCAACGAAAAATAATAAAAAGAGAAATTGGAAGTGGTCGGAAAGCAAACATTATGACCGGCCAAGCTGTCAGAAAGCTAACCCAACTTTTTAACAACAAAGACAACATAAGTCAACGACATGCAGCCAGAAAATTTAATTGCAGCCAACAACACATCAGTAAAGTGCTGAAAAAGAATAATATTGTTGCCAGACGTAAGCAAAGAGCACCAAATTACACACCTGACCAACTACAAACTGTCAAATCTCAATATTGGTGGATGTGCAACCAATATCGCCTTTTTGCCTATTTCACTGATGACTTTGAATGCTTATCCTCGATACTAAGCCATAAGATCTTAAAAAGATGTTGGTTTTCATATAATTTCCCATACATGATCCAGTTGCACTCAACTAACATTTCCCCTTATTTTCTCTTTGCAGATTCTTCAACGTCTCCTGGCCAAAACGCCCAAAAACAGAGCCACTTTGGATGGCCTGCCATCACCTATGGTACAACAACAGCGCAGCTATGCTTCTAGCAAGACCCCCTATGCCTTACTCTGGGAACAGGTGCGTCGTCGTAGGAAACCGCATCATCATCATGTCCATTTGGACGATGTGGAAGATGAGTTTGGGCACTACGATAGCTACATAATGTCGGGCGACGAAGAGGAAGAAGAGGTGGTGGACGAGGAGGATACCGGACCCATGCATATAGATGGAGATTTTCTGTTTCCCAGCGCTTTGGATTATATGGATCATCAGCAGAATATGTTTGCCGAACAGAAGCAGTTTGAGCTGCAGTCGAGACATCGACGTGGCAATCGGAAGCATTGCAAACGGAAATGGTCGGATCGGCAGGAGGAGCTGGCGCCAGCACTGGAGCAAGAAGAGATGGGCGAGAGTCGTCATTGCAGTCGTTTGTTGGCCGGAGTGCTGGAGCGTACGCAGCAGGAGCTGCAACGGCTGAGAAGTAGGTTGCACTTTGAATTTGCCACACATTTTTACTTACATTTTTATCCCCGTTTTTTTCTGGCAGAGATCGATGGCTCCTCGTCCAGTCAGTTGACTGCCGTGTCCGCTCAGATGATCGATGCCAGCGACTTCGATTGCGTCCTGTGCTGCCGCACCCTCTGGAAGCCGGTGGTGACGCCCTGCGGACACACCTACTGTCTGGTATGCTTGGATCGTTGCATGGATTACAACTCCTCGTGTCCATTGTGCATGTCACCACTCGTGGAACTAAATGTCAATAATAATCTGTATCAGGGCTCATCCTCGCCAGTTCCCTTTGCGCTGGCCAAGCGGCCAGTAACGAAATTCCTAGAAGCCGCAATGAAACGATTCATTCCAGACCACTACGAGGCGCGCTTCCGCCAGGAGATCGATCAGGAGCCGTCGGTGCCGGTATTCATCTGCACCGCGGCCTTCCCCTCGGTCCCCTGCCCATTGTTCGTCTGTGATCCGCGCTACCGATTAATGGTGCGACGTGCCGTTGAGTCTGGAGAGAAGACGTTCGGCATAGTCCAGCCGCATGGCGGCAAATCGCGTTACTATGATGTGGGCACCATTCTGGATATACGAGATTGTGTGCTACTCGGCGATGGTTGCTCTATACTCAGTACGATTGGCTGCAAACGCTTTAAGATCCTGGCACGCAGCGAAAAGGATGGCTATGAGACGGCCAAGGTGGAATACATCTGCGATGAGCCCATAGCAGTGGAGCAGGTGAAATCGTTGGCCGCCATGCAGAGTTTGGTATTGGCCAAGGCCATTGGCTGGTTTGAGAGTCTCAGTACGGAACAGAAGCACGAGATATTGCAGAGTTATGGACAAATGCCACCGCTGGAGTCCAACTGGGAGTTGATAAGCGATGGTCCAGCCTGGGCGTGGTGGATCATTGCGCTGTTGCCACTGTCGCAGCAATTAAAGGTGAGGAAGTTGTGGCAAAATGTGGGAATGATGAGTGCTAAGAAGATCTCTTATAGCTCGAATCTGTGTTTCCCTTTCGAAGTAGTGCTAGTTTTTGATTTGCAAGCAAGCTCATTTGTATCTTAAAGTATGCTTTAAACGGGATACTTTTCTTACGAAATTCTCACAATCCAGAAACAATGTCAACCAATATAAAACGGTCTTAGTTTGCCATTTCCTCTGATTTCAGTCTCTGTGCTTTTCTCTGGAAATTATCTAGCTTGCTAAGACTTTATAAGCGTTCGTTTCTAAGCTTTTTGTCTATCTAGAAGAACATTGGAATTGCTCCAATTCATGACCGATTTCTGTACTGTTTTCAGTACTACATATAAAACTTTCACAGTTCAGTACTGGAATTCATGAATAAGAGTCGTAAACATCTTCATTTCAGTACTACCCCTTTCAAAGCAGGCCTGATTTAGCATTGATTCAATGCTGAGCCGAACTGAAAGGCTTATATAGAGATGATGGATAGAGAAAAAATAACTATATCGATGTTGATTTCGGTATTAGAAATTGAGGATCTTCCATCCAATGTTTAAAAAACTGCAATAAGTTTCATTTCTTTTGCTTTTGACTTGCTGCTGCCGAATTTAAAAAGCAGGAAACTTGCTACAGTTCCAACTGTCGCTGCTGACCTAAAGCAAGCAGTTCCGAATTGCGCTACTGAGCGCAAACAGCGCAAAGCAAATGACAGAAAAGGGTGAGCCGACGACTGTTGGTGCGCTCCGCTTTTTCTTAGCAATCAGTTCTTGTTCTTGCTTCGACAGCGACTTCTGAATTTTCTCAGAAGCAACCATTCATATTGAACAATTGAAATCAGTTGATTTTACAGCTTCAAAAACAAAAGTTTTGCGTCTTTTGCTGCTTCGACTGAAGCAATTTAAGCGCTGCTTCCATCTAAATCTGTAGATTGGATTTCTTAGGCATGTTCCCGATTTTGATTTCAATCAAATTATGCGGAATTCAAATTGTTAAATATTTCCGAAAACTGGCAGTGTTATTTGGACTTAAGCCTACAATTTTATTAAATCTTTATTCAACCAACAAGGTTAAGAGTATTTATCAAATGCTCCAATCTGTAAGTTCAGTCCTTGAAAGCTTGCAAAACTATAAACCCAGGTGGGGCTTACTATTTAATGTAAAATAAAGTTTAAAGGTATTACACTCCGGGTTTTGTTGAACCAACTCTATTTGGTCTAGCTAATCCTTAAAATATTGAAAGATTTCTTAGAAGAAGCTATTTCATACCGAAAAACTTTTTACAATGTTAAAGCTCACCTATAGTTTCATTTCCCTCAACTTTTGCTTCAATATTAGAAATATAATGATTTCTAAAGTGAATATGTGACTTTTCGAAATTGAGTTTCTAGAATAGTCGGATGTGCTGGAGAAGCTTGACTGACTAGTGAGAATATCGCTCCGTAAAGGAAATGAGAAGGAAAGTTGACTTATAACCAGAGGTCGCTACAAACGGTCCCCTCATTGCAGTTGTCTAAAAAAACCCGGTTTCATGCGGCACATTGACAAAGAGGGACGAAAGCAACCTTTAACTACGCTGTCTGATAGTGTTCGGTTGTGTGAGGAGAGAAACACATTTGCTTTGGTTTTTTCGCTCTTGGTCTTTTGCCAACCTATTTGCAGAGACCGGTTGCTGACAAGGCCTTTTTTGAATGTATGCTATTAGTGTGTGCTTCTTAGGCTACCGATATCACCGCACGTTTGTATGTCATTCTCTCATTCTCTCTCGCCCTGTTACGCTCTGCTCCACTTGAATTTGTTCACAGCAACCTTTTTGAAATAACATTTTGGTCTCTCGGTCTTCAAATAACTCACACTTTGGTACCGCTTGACTGAAATGGGCCTGTTATTGGGTTGATGTCAGACCGACCAGCCTGAGTGAACAACAACAGCCGCTTAACAGCGAGCGCAAGAGCAGCACACAATCCGTTGAGGGAAGACCAAGCCTGTTTTATTTTAATTTTTTCCGTTACGGTCGTGAGCAGAGCAGACCGAAAATATGGGTTGAAAGTTATTTACGTGCTATGCTTATAACTGGAATATTAAGAGGTCAGTAGACAATTGCAGGAGGTGTACGGGATCACATGTTTCAAAATGGTTGGGCATCGATAAGGACGTATCGAAGCAATTCGATTAAAATTCCCAAAGTTTGTACGTCTTGAGACTTGTCAGTAAACTGAATCGAACCGAACCGAACTGTGTTCATTTGTGGTTTTCGGTTCGGTTCAGCATTTTACATTTTTCGAGCGATTTGAAAAGTGAGTTTTCACTTAGAATGCCATCTCTAAGTGGCCTGGTCACCTTAAGGCCGCTTAGTCACTAATACAAGTGAAGAAAATAGTTCTAAACCAAAAACAACCACAAGAAAACGAAAGTGTGCTTGTGGCTGTCTGATGCTCACGAAATCATTTCTCGCACAGGAACTAATTTTACGCTCACAAACGCTGGCCAATATTATGTTGTGTTCCATTCTGATAGAGCAGTTTTCCCCAGCCATAGCATTGAGGGCCGAACACACTCGGAAATTCACACCGAATGCTTGCCGCAGTAAGTGTTAGATAGACAGAGTCTCTTTTGTTGGGGAACCCTGTGTGACGATTGTGTTCGGCCCCAGGGGCATGGTTGTGTAACACTCTGTGATGGTGGAATAGAAGACAATGAGTAGAAAGAAACATAGAAAGTAGCAGTTGGTATTTTGTTATGCGCAAGCCGCTATACGCATTGAAATGGCAACAGCGAATGCGGCGTGCGTATAGCAGGGTTCCCCAAGAAGAGAGGATCTCTGTCTCTCTCTAACACCCACTGATGCATTACTTCAGCAAGCATTTGGTTTGAATTTCCGTGTGTTTGCCCCCGGGGCATGACTGAGTAACACTGGAGTATAGGCTGCTGGCATTCCTGCTTTAGATCAAGGTTGCCCTAGGGCAGTGATCCCCAGCCATGCCCCGGGGGGCCGAACACATTCGACGATTCAAGCCGAATGCGTGCCGAAGCAAAGCCTCAAAGTGTGTTAGAGAGAGACAGAGAGAGGCAGAGAGCCTCTCTTCTTGGGGAACCCTGCCCTAGGAGAGACGCTCTCTGTCTCTCTTTGACACTGAGCGATGCATGACTCCGGCAAGCATTCGGTGTGAATTGCCGAGAGTGTTCGGCCCCCAGAGGCTATAACTGGGGAACACTGCTTTAGATCAAAGCGAGAGTGAAATATTTGCGAGATTACTAAGTTGCTTGTAAAACCCTTTGCTTGTACTTCTATGGGTCGCTCGATACATTTTTCTGTAGTGTACTGTTGTGCGCTTTCGTTCATGATTGGTGGTCTTGGGAGGTCTAAAATATTGAGTTTCGCTCGCTTAAAGCAGTTTCACAGTTTAATTCATCAGTTTTGTTGCTGGTTTTTCGATCACTGGTCTTAAGTAAGCAGAATGCGTGCTCAAGGAGAAGCTGTGTGATTCTGGTAATCCAGTTTCAATGTAAATTGTATAAAATATTTTCTTAATGAAAAGTCGCCGCAACTTTACCATATCTTTTTATCGAAAAATTCCGAACCTTCTATATTTATTTTCTTTCGAGCCTAAATCCGAAACGTTTCCCCTCTGATTGGATAAAGGTTCCATTTACTTAATTACTTATTTCACTTTTCTAAGATTTTCTTTATATTTTGACTGTACAAAATGAATCCAAGGTTCCAACAATGTTCTTTAGAAGGAAGAATGCATTAAGAAAATTATCGATAATTTATCGCCGCGGTTATACATGCCGTAACTAACCGGATCTACATTATATAACTGTCATAGGAACTTTTGGGCTGAAATTGTGTTTGATAAAGGCAAACCCTTTTTATACCCTGTTCCCATTAAAAATGCGAAAAGGGGGATCATGAAGTTGTGCAAAAGTATGTAACAGGTAGAAGGAAACATTTGCGACCCTGTAAAGTATATATATTCTTGATCAGCATCAACCGAGCCGAGTCGATTAAGCCATGTCCGTCTGTCCGTGTGAACGCGTCAATCTCAGTGTGTGTGTATGTGTGAGTGTGTGTGTTCATGTAAATGAAAACACACGAAATCAAGGGAACAGGGTATTTTGGAGTCGGAGCAATCGACTTCAGCTACCTTACTTGTTTATTTCAACAGAGAACAATCAGATTTGAAAAGCTCATAGGGCTATCCGGCTCGAAGGACCAATAAAAACGTAGTAGGACAAAATTTCCACTGAACTTTGGGATTATTTTAGATGGGGAAAGGGTGATTCGAGGAGTATAAAACGCGACTTTCTTTGTAACTTAAAATGAGAAGTCTCATGCTCAAACTTATACCTTTCCTTTTTCTATTCCAGGTGGACATTCTGGCCACAACCTCGCTGGAGAAGCGTCTACGTGCCATTGATAAAACTCTCGACTGGTTGCGTGATCTCAGCCAGCCACAACAACAGCCATCCCAGGCACCCCAATCTCCCCAGCAGCCTCATGACCTCAGCAGCTTGGACTGTGAAGAGCAGGAAGCGGCGGCCGCTGCAGCAGCGGCAGCAGTTGGAGCCGATGAGTGTTGCCTCTATGCGGAGGCCAATGCAGATGAGGAAGAGCTCCTCCTGTAAACTGTAAACTGTATAGAATAGAGATCCAATAGACAAAAACACATATTTCTCACAAAACTATGTAAAACTCTGTGTCTAAGCCATTTTCGTATTACACGTTACCGTTAATCCTAGGGGCCAAACAAAAATTGAAACCATTAAATGAAACAACAACTTTAGCAGAACCAAAATTATCAGTAGATAAACCTATATGTATGTGTGTGTCTGTCTGTGTCTGTGTGTGTGTGTCAAAGTTCAACTTTAATCGGTGTGTAGAACAGTGAAAATTGTTAGATTTAAACCCAAAAATACAATCAATACGGAAACCCCTTACGCATATTTCTCCACATTCCACTGAACGAAACAATAGCTAGAGAAAGTCACGGAAAAAACTAAGACTCATGGTTTCGACAAATTACAAAATACACACAAATTTTTAACAACAAATCAACTTCATTTAAGCGGCTGGAACTCGAAGACAATCTGCAATAATTATGATAAAAAGATAAAAAATACAAAAACTATATATACAATTAGTGGTACAATACCAGAAAACCAATTTCAATTATGTTTCAGTTAAGCCCCCTACTCGTTCTCTCTCTCTCTCTATCTATCTATCTATCTAGCTACATATATATGTATATCTCTCTGTCTCTCTTGATTAAGCTAAAGCCTAACTATATACAAGTTATATATGCTCATCTATATACATACTTACATACATACATATATTCTCTATGCTACAGTCCGCATTCCTCTAGCTAGTTTTTCTTTTGTTACACTTTAAGCCTCATTTCGATTTCTCTTTTCCAAGCAAATCAATTTTAAAAACAACAATTTGCTTTTGGTCGATTTATATCGTTGTATATAAACACTTACATTATCTGTACATACATACAACTAACTACATGAATACGGAACACGAATTTAATTTTTCACCTCCTTTTTGGCTCAACCAACAAAAACACATTTAGTAATTTTATACAAACAAATGTTACATTTAAATTCGTACACCTAAGTCGCATAATTTGTAAACGTTTTTTGTGTCTAAAATGTGAAAAATTTATGAAAATATATTTCAAAAACAACATTTATATAAAGCTTCTGGCTCCAAAACAATTCTATTTTTTCTGTGTCTTCTTCTTAATTGAATCACAAATAAATCGAAAACAACAAAATGGTTAGGTTTTATTTTTTTTTTTATTTTATGGCAGCCTTCAACTGCGTTTCTGTGCGATTGACCAGCCCATTTAGGTCTATACAGTTGGAAATATTTATAAATATTTAAATCACAGCAACAGCATCAGCAGCAACAACAGCAACAACTGTGCCAATCACTACGGCTATAGTATATGCATATATCCTGCATTTATGCATTCTTTGAAGAAAATAGCAAACCAAATCGGTTGACAAATCTTACGTAAGCATATGATAAATACGAAATTTTGTTAGATATTACGCAAGCACAATTGAAAGATTCGGCTTCTGTGTGTGTGTGGGCACCCGGCAAAGAGTTGAAGGTATTGGAAACTAACTAAGATACCGTTTGAAAAACAGATCCTATTAATTTTACTTAAACAAACCAACTTGAACATTAGCCTATCGTATTCGGTATGTGTCGTTTCGCTCAACTGTAAGAAACATAGTTTTTGTGTGCTCCATATATGTCAACTTTTGTGTCAATAAAACACCATTTTGCGGGAATTAGAGGCCATTTTGGATTGAAACTCATGCCAAAAGCAAGAAAATCTCGCAAAAGCATTGGGAGTGACTCAACAAGCCATATCTATTCGCTTAATAATAACATAGGGTGCCGTTTGAATTGAAGCCAAGAGTCGCCGAATGCTGATTATCCATTTGTGAACAGCTGCTCTAACGGCATAAACTAAAAGGAGTTCTTGCATCTTATTGTGACTTGTGATGAAAAATGGGTTTATTACGATACTATGAGCTGCTCTATCGAACTCAATTGATGCGTTTGAGCCGAGCTTTGATCAGTTTCCAACATGATAAAGTAGGCCACATGTTGCGCAGCCAGTGAAGTGAAATGGAAGGTTCTGCTCCTCATACCGCATAGACTAGACATTGCCCCTTTCGTCGATGACGCTGCGAAGGGCTTGCTTACATCTATTGAAATCATTGAGGTAATAAAACCAAAAAATTCTGATACTAAAGACTTCTGTAAGCATCATTTCATACTCAGTTTTGTGATTTGTGTATATTTCCCATACTATTTTGATATTGATGACATCTGTAAAGGCAGCTTAAGCCCTACTGACTGACATATAAGCATACGGCCCAAACCGCTTAACACATTACCCCAACTTTTGAAATGTAAGCCAGTGTTTTTTTTTTTCAAGGGAAACGTCTTCAAACTTTGAATTTTTTAGTAAGTCAGCTTTAACCCGACTGACTGACATATCTGTTTACAGCTCAAATCACTAATCTTATTAACTGGGATACAAACCGGTTCTACGTTCTTTTGAAATTGCTAAGCCGAACCGAAAACCACATAGAAAACCTGTTCAGTTTGGTTAATTTCAATGACGAGTCTTAAGATATAAAGCGACCTGAAGTTATTGTAAGCCCCTAGGCTTTGGGAGGCCATTCTCAGTCACTGACTTAATAGATATCCTCATTAGCTAATAATTGGGATGCAATAAGTAACGTGGCTCCAAAGTTCATCCAATCTCTGCATCTTGCTGTAAGATTGCGCAATATGAATTCAATCACTAGTTGCGATGGCTTATAAGCCATTTCCCCCTCGCGAAGTAATAGATAGCGTTGGTACCGCGAAGCCTGTAATTTTGCGACATTTGATCGATTCCCTAAGCTACGATTACTCCAATTTAATCATAACCTTCAGCGATGCCGAATTGTTGTAGTCCTTAAAACCGATTTGTCAACCATTTATATTATGCTTAAAATGCTTTTAATATGTAGGTACATACCCATCATCAGACTCAATGGGACGCTGTTCTCAATATTCTGTAGAGCTTCCTCAGCTTGATCAGTCCAATCATATAATGGACTGATTTCGATGTAGAATCCTTTTGGGCCGAAGCCAAATGCAAACTTTTTATAAATACTTTAAAGCGATTCAAACACAGTGTATAGCCACATGAAAATTTAGTTTTTCTACACGTTTCACTGGAATTTTCCACTCACTAAGTTTGTGTAGCTTTTACTACATGCCACGTTTGGCTTTCTCTTTTCTAAATGCGTCATGTATCTTTTCTACACCCACGTTCCTATTTACACAAGGGAATGTGGGGAGGAGGATAGTGTCTCGGGAATTTGAATACAATTGCGGAAATGCCGCAAATCACAGTTATAAAGGAAAGTGAAAAGCGACGATGAGCTACATGTTTCGAGTAGATTTTCTAAACGTTGCATTCAGCATTTGAAATCCTTAAAGCTTGTTTAGAAAACCTACATGTCACATGTTAAAAACCAGTTCTTAAATGGCTTCAAAAACAAAATTTTTACTTCTGTTTTCAACTATTCAATATGAATTGTTACTTCTGACTTTGCTTCTGAGAAAAATCAGAAGTCGCTAGCGAAGCAAAAACAAAAACTGATTTCTGAGAAAAAGCGGATCACACTAGCAGTCGTCGGTTGACCATTTTGTGTCATTTTCTTGACGCTGCTTGCGCTTAACAGAGCAATTTGGAACTGCTGGATTTAGGTCAGCAGCGACAGTCGGAGCAGCAGTAAGTGTACTGCAACTGTAAAGACATTGCTCTTGTTATTGATTTTGGACACAGTTTGAGCGAGATCCGACATGGCGGTAGCAGTTGCTTCTTCTAAAATATCTGGCCCACATTGGTTAAAGGATACCGAACTGCTCATTTAGCATTAAAATTGCAGTTAAACCTTTAAACTATTAAACAACTGACTACTGACATTGCGAAACATTTCGCAATGGGGATAGTTTTAGTAGCGTTTAAAACCATCTTTTGGGACGAATGCACAATGGCGCACAAACGCGCATTGCAAACACTTTAATTAAAAGATCTGCGCAATGACTCGAGGCGATGTTTTCGAGTCGCAATAAACTTATTGTCTGGCGACTTCCGTCAAACATTGCCAGTCATTCCAGGATCGACTGCTGCCGATGAAATAAACGCTTACCTGAAATCATTCAATCTGTAAAACTATGCGAAAAAACTTCAGCTGGCAGAAAAGATGAGAGTTGCATTGCTGAACGATCCATCTGCTTAAGATTACTCCAAGCAATTGCTGATTATCCGTAATGGCCGTGTTCCTGTCGACGAATCGAGCGGAATAATTTCATTTTGTCTCGTGGTCTCGTGTCATCATTTATAACCACAAAAATAAAGAATAGTTGAGTGAGCGAGCAATTTTAGAGCGGCTGAGAATAAAGATGTGGATGACTGAAACTTTGTAATTCAGAATCAAGTCGGTGGTACTCTGCATTGGTTTGAATTTTCACTATGTAACAAACGAAGACGAAGTTACCAACTGTCCAACTGAATATTTAAACGTCTTGGCTTACCACCGCACAATGTACAGGTTGCCTCGATAGTCATCATGCTTCGAAATCTAAACCAACCAAAACTGTGTTATCGAACGGGCTTAATGACGAGAGAACTGATGATCAATGTGATTCACTGAACGATACTCAACGAAAAATTCAAATTCGAAAATGTTCTCATTGCTTCACTGAAGAGAATCATTCCAAACGTAACCCAAGCAGCAAAATACATAGCGTTTTCAATGTAAATGTCTTTCTTGAACTTTTAAACGTAATACATCTTAAGTTTAGTTTAGCTAAAAGGTTAGGCGGTACGAAGTTCGCCGGGCCATCTTAATATTCATATAAACTAGAGACCTGCACGAGTGATTCCGGTCTATCGTATGATTATGAGTAAAAATAATCATGTTATGAGTAAAATGACTATTTTATTTATCTGTGTTAATTTTTACACGATACCGAATCGTAATTATGGCATCGTACGAGTTGAATGACCAGCCTCCTTTTTTCAATTCACCTACTTGCTATGAGAATGCAAATGCAGAATGGTATCCATACATTCCATAACTCGGCTTGCCGCAATGGAGCAACTTTCTCTTAAGGGGGTCTTCTCATTCAAAACCCGTTTTTTGGACCCTTTTTAAAAAAATTCTTATTTGAAAACGCAAAGAAAAATTGAAAACTTTTTTTATTTATTGTATTACAAAAGGTTCAAAGTAAATAAAAAAAATTTTTTTGCCTCGATACGAGGGCTGTTCAAAAAGTAATGAGACTTCAAAGTTGGTAGTGAAAAAAAAGGTGTCGTCACGGCGGCCACGATTCCGGGTCTCCGGAGCGTCCGAAATGAAAAAAAAAACGGGGTTATAATCAGTATAGATGTAATTCTCGGCTGAACCTCAAACTTAATTTTGTGATTTTTTTTGACAAAATGGCGGCCATTCAAAAAAAAAATTTCAATTTCGGGCTTTTTTTTGTAGTTTAGTGTAAAAAAAAAATAGTAAAAAATTTTTTAAAATTATGGTCGAGGTTCAGCCGAGAATGGTGACAATTCTGCGTCGATTCCACTTTGTTTCATGAAAATCGGTTCAGTTGAACTGGAGATATCATGGCCGCCAGTTCGAAAAACGTGGTTTCGAGATAAACGCGTTTAAAGTTTGAATTAATTTTTTTGGAAAAAAAAAAAAAAAATCAAAAAAGGTTTAAATGCAGTTTTAAAGAGCTGACAATTCTCCGTCGAATTCACTTTGTTTCATCAAAATCGGTCCGGTAGAACCGAAGAAAACTTAACGCATAGGTCAAAATACGAGGGTTTAAAAAAAAGTTGCTCAATGAGAAGACCCCCTTAAGTTTGCAGTTGCTTGGGAATTTAGGTTACATTGGGTCACTAAAATCACTATATCTCCTAAACTAATTCGAGTTTTCGAAAATCCTTTTGGGGGGATATTTTCGAATATCCAAGCTATAAATAAATTCAAAAAAAAAAAAGTCGAAAAAAAAAGTTGCTCAATGAGAAGACCCCCTTAATGAAAAAAATATATTCAAATAGAACATAAAATACTTTTGGTGCGAGTTCTGCATTATTGTGCATCATTAATTAATTAACAACTTACTTTGAAAAGACTATCGACATCAAAATTTCGGTTATCATATTGATAACAGCAGTTTTGCAGACTCTGTTAAGAATCTGCGAAACATCGTCTATTTCGCGTGTAATATTCCGCGGCGAGTGGAAACTGCGCTTTATGTGCTGATTTTAGTCGACTCAAAAATCAATTCGAAATCTCGGATTGTGTCTTTGGGACCCAGAAAACTTGAATAGATTCTTAGTTTCTGCTTTCAACTTCACTGCTCGACGTCTGGGCATCGAATGCAAGCAAAGAGAGCTGCTTACGCTCATATGCCCGACTTCGGCATGGCTCGTGTGCGTATAAATAGCCGATTGCGCTCGGCCCCTGGGGGCTATGCAGGAACATCGCTAGTCTACAGAGTAAAGCGACCTACAGAAGACCCAACTGGTGATCTTCACAAGGGGATACAAGATCCCAGAGTTCACACTTCCAATCAATGGGGGAACGCAGCACAACAGCGTTAAGAAAGCGAAGTATCGGTATCGAAGTACTCTCTAAAACTGTAAGAGAAACTCAGAGAAAATAATTGAGAAGGCATAAAGCGCGTATATCATTTATTGGTTATACACAGCGGGTCTTTAGACCTATAGTCACCTCTAGGCTAACAACTGAACAACCTCCAGATCAGCTTTCATGGGTATTACAGGATCCCTGCGATCTACCTCCCAGGCGGCCCTGGATGTAATTCTGAACCTGAAACCAGTAGACACTTTCCTGAAGTATGAAGCAGCGAGAAGCGAAGCAAGACTCTGGGAAGTGTAATTTCGTAAAGTATCAGTTCCAGACCACAGCAGTTTGGAATAAATGCCAAGGCAAAGGAAAGCGATTACTGTATACCAGTTCACAAATTGAACGACAACTTTGGAACATGTGAAAATAAATTAAAATGTAAAGTAATTCCTCCAGAATAATATTCCACCACAACGAAATATAACATTTGGATGTACAAAAAATGCCTCAGCAGCGAAGCGCAAGGATCTCTCTAAGAAGAACAGGAAAAGAGAAAAAATAAAAGAAAAAGCCAGCGGTGCGGCAGGAGAAGTGAACGACTGAACAGTCGAACGTCTGAATCGAGACTAAAAGTATTTTTACATTTTCTCTGGACAATCTTTTTGAACACAACCAGCCGCCTACTGAGATTACTCTTAAATTTTCATTTATATCGAATCAAATATTCTTGTTACTAACCACATGATCAAAATCGGTCCGGTAGAACCGAAGAAAACTTAACGCATAGGTCAAAATACGAGGGTTTAAAAAAAAGTTGCTCAATGAGAAGACCCCCTTAAGTTTGCAGTTGCTTGGGAATTTAGGTCACATTGGGTCACTAAAAGGACTATATCTCCTAAACTAATTCGAGTTTTCGAAAATCCTTCTGGGGGGGATATTTTTGAATATCCAAGCTATAAATAAATGCAAAAAAAAAGTCGAAAAAAAAAGTTGCTCAATGAGAAGACCCCCTTAATGCGCTGGATGCTGGAATACAAAACGTCTTCTTTGCAACTAATTCCTCCTTGAATATACCAATCAATTCTTTTCTGTTGTCCTTGCTAGTCCTAGAAGTATAAGGAAATATTCGCCCGTTCTAATTGTGTGGAAAATATCCATTTATGTTAAGAATGTAACAAATTGAAGAAAGCAAAAGAAACAAATATTTTTGACTTTAACGATTAAGATTCCTACGATGCCACGATACCAAATCCATGTCAATTTGACAGGTTGGTAGTCGGGTAGTTTAACTCATTCGCGGCGATGACTAACTTGTTAAATTTTCACTTACTCGTGCAGGTCATTAATATAAACATGATCCGATTCGATGACAGCTTTAAAGGGCTTGTGCCCTTTTGTTAGATTGCTCAACAGCATATGTGGAATGAAAAGAACTGAAAGTTTAGAAATGATTAAGGATGAAAATGTGACAAGTAGTGAACTATCTGGATATCGATATAAACTAGAAGTATTAAAAAGCGGACTTAGAACTTGTTTGATGACTAAGAAAAGCCTCAAAAAATCCACAAATCCATGAAATAGTAATGGGTGATCGGCAAGAGAGTAGTAATGGGTAACCTTTCTTTTAAAAGAATAGAGGCAGCAGTAGCACAGCAGCATTTGTGGTTTTCAGGTCTCTCTCTCTTTTTCTTCTTTCTCATATTTTGCATTTCCAACAAAAACCAAGCTCTTAGCTGTGTTTCCATTTTCACTTTCAGTCAAATTTTGCAGTGTTGGGATCAAACAAATTGAAAATTATGCGTAAACTGCCATGAACCCTTTAGTTAGTGCATAAATAAACCAAATTAGTCGAGAATTTGTTAGTCGATTAATTAAATCCAATATTTTTGTGGACGCGTGGAATGTTAATTTGATTCGAGTTCAAAGACTGAATCAAATTTGTATTTCCCAAATTAGAAAACTATCAACTACAAATGAGGCGACCCTGTGTGTTTTTTTAGCTGATACTAGAAATCGTTGATAGCAGCAGAGATAAAGAGCTCGGTACGTCATGTGCATTCGCCAAAACCAACTCAAAGTCTCGACTCAACCGATCGCAGCAAACATTTGAGTGAGAGAATATTAAATAATAGCCAGGTAACTTCGACTGGGAGAATGCTCACATATCGCGTATACGCCCCGGCCGGCAAGCGAAGCAGCTAACCAAAGTGAAACTGGCAATAGTTTCGCCCTGGTATTGGTGTGAGTGTGAGTGAGAATGCACTCGCATTTCGTTGCATTTATCCAACAACAACAACAACAACAACAAAATTTCTGAGCTTAGAAATTGCAATTCTCGTGCCGTATTTCAGTTATAGTCCAACACGCGCAGCGTCAACGAGCGGCTCGGAAAACGGTTCCTGTATTCCACATGCCATTTAGTTGATTTTGGCATTTGGCAAACTTTTGACGTGAAGTCTCAGCGACTGCAACTGCAGTAACTCGATCGCAAATTACACGCTTTCGACGTGGTACGTTCTCGCGCGGTGTCTCGGTGTCTCAGTGTCTCTTTCTGTTTGTTGTTTTCTTCCTTTACCTCTGCCGCAGCCGCTGCTAGAATTTCAGCCAATTTTTCTGCTGATTAAGCCCAAAAAAAAACTGCAGTTTACCTTTAAATATTGAATTTTTTTTTGGAATTTTGTTTAATTTTTTTAAACACCCAAAATTGGGACTGCACAAAGTAAAACTATTATGCAATATTTTTTTTTTATTTAATGACACAGAGAGAGAGGGAGGGAGAGAGCAAATAAAAAACTTTTAGAACAATAAAAAATTAAGCAGTGAAGTGAAAAACAATAATTGAGCTATTGAAAAGTGTGTGTACTTACCGAAATATTTGCAGCTGAAATTAAACGTTCATTTTTTTATGACTATTTTTTTTTAACTACACCAGAAAATGTGAAAAACTCCTTAACTGGGAATCTTATTTTTGTATATATTTAGAAATTTTTTAGTTGAATTGTAAGAATGTTTGTTCAATGTTTTCGACCTAGTCATTTGAATCCCCTTCTATCAATTATATCAAATAGCAATTAAGGCGCCACAGATTTGGTTACAGAACGTGGACACTTGAATACTTGGCTCGTGGCCAAGTAACTTAACTGGTTCAAAGGTAAACAACGAATTGTCACACCAAACTGTGAAAACTTAAGTGGTTGTTTAGACCTTCTAGACTAGTGATCAGCAGTCATTTGGTAGTGCACATATGTAAATCTCTATGAGTGAACCAATTCAGTACCGAAGGAGTGCAACTTTAGGAAAAACATTTATGGTGCCTGTTTGTTCAAGTAAAAATGAAATGAAAGACAGTGAAATGCCGTCGGTAAAACATTTAATATGTTTACACTATGCCGTAGGGTTTAGTTTGATGTCTTTTAACCGATTTCAGTACACCATGGAAATATCGTCAATTTTTTCTCCAATACACAGTCGAAAGGACGAGGCAACATATTAGAAACGTATTAGAAATACTTTCTAATATGTTTCCTAAAAGAAATCTAAACATAACTGTACCAATACATATATACCAATTAATTTTTAAGCAGAGCTCGTATAAAAATCTCAACAATTTCAACAGTTTAATTACGGACATAACGAAAACAGAAAGCGAAAGACAGTTTCAGTTCTGTTTTTGCTCAATTATGTTGCTCTCAGAGCAAAGACCTTTTCTTTTGTTCCTGTTTCTCTACTGTTTTTCACTGATGCTTTTGCCGAGAGCAAACTTCCAAACTGTTTTTTGCGTATGTATGCGTGACTGTGTGTTGCGCTTGTGTGCGACTTTGTATAACGAGCGTCACACATACAAACAGCCTACCAAACGCACAAAACAAACAAGTAAGGGAGCTGCAGTCGAGTGCCCCGACTACAAAATACCCTGTTCCCTTGATTTTGTGTGTTTTTTCTTTACATACACACACACTCACACATACACACACTCCAACATACACACAAACGCATGGCATGCGGCCACGCGCGATAACTGACAATGCAAGACCCCCCTCTCTCCAACATGCAAAATTGGTTCGTATATAACTTTCAGAATAGATAGATATTGGGCCTTACTTGATATATATAAAGGAATTTTCCAAATCTGAAACAAACTCGTTTTGAATCGGGTATACACCTATCTACATGCAAAAATTTGTGGCTCTAGCTCTTATAGTCTCTGAGAAACACGCGTTCATACGGACAGACGGACAGACAGACAGACGGACAGACGGACGGACAGACGGACAGGGCTTAATCGACTCGGCTGTTGATGCTGATCAAGAATATATATACTTTATAGGGTCGCAAATGTTTCCTTCTACCTGTTACATACTTTTGCACAACTTCATGATCCCCCTTTTCCCATTTTCAATGGGAACAGGGTATAAAAACACTTTTCGAAGACACTTATTGTGTTCTGCTCATTTGCAGATAGTTGTTTAGTGAGCGCTCGCTCAAAACAGTTGCTGTCGGAGGTTGTCGGTTGACCGACTCGTGTGTTTTGCTCAACCGAAAATACGTAACAGAAAACACATGAGGTACGAGAGAAAGTGTTCCGTTCAGTGAGAGACTGTTTGTGCTGCCTTTGTTTTTGTTTTTTACTGAGGCTGGTCGCATTGAAAAAAGTGTTAACAGTTTTTTGCGAGCTACGTTTTTAAGAGAGTTGACTAACTGACTGAGAGACTCCCGCCAGCCATCCCCTGCAGAAAAAGAAACCTGCATATTTCACAGTAATCGTTTCTTATGCTAGAAGTGAATAATAAGATCCGTTTTTGAACAATTCTGTCAACATCGGCGGTGTCCCAGAAATCTCTTCCAACCAAATTCCAACCCAAAACCAATTCTCGGTGTCCAAGAAATCACTTTCAGTTGGCTTCAAACCTCTTGTATTTTGTTGAGAGATATTGGCAAACCAACCAATACACAAACCAGACAATACATTAACCAACCAATAGCGAATTCACAAACCCACACAATATATCACTGTTTTTGTAGTAGGACCATAATCTTATACACACACCTTTCGAACTCGACTTTCGAAGAAAACGAAATCTCTCGAAGTTCTGGGACACCGACGGATTTCTCTAGCGCTTTGCAAGCCAACCGAAGCCAAAATATCTAGAGATTTCCAGGACACCCCCGCATATTTCTTCAAGGTGGAACGTAGCTCAAGTGTGACCAGAAATTACAGCAAATTCCGCCGACTATGGAATTTTTTGGTATGTTTAAAATAGCCGGGGACTGGTCACACTACTTGATCAGCAGTGTTTTGTGTTGAATAAAAATTGACAACACCCCTTCGGGCTTTCAATTTATATGAAAACAGTTTGGATAAGACTGTCAATTGTTAGCTAACTATTGGCTTCGACTAAAAACGGTTGCCAGTAACCTTTATTTTTATACTCTGTACCAAAGGAACACAGAGTATATTAAGTTTGTGCAAAAGTATGTAACAGGCAGAAGTGAGCATCTCCGACCGTATAAAGAATATATATTCTTGATCAGCATCAAGTCGATCAAGCCTAGTCGATATAGCCATATCCGTCTGTACGTCCGTCCGTATGAACAAACAGTTCTCAGAGATGGTAAGAGTTAGAGGTTTGACATGTATGGGACATAAGGTTCTTATATACTTGCAGGCCCTCGCCCCCCGCAAATTGGAAAAAAAAACGTTAAATCTCCCACAGTTTTAAAGACAGAATGTTCATACCTTTTATACATATTTAGTAATTATTCGCCAAAGAAATGGTAAAGATCGAATGAATCGGATAACTCAAAAGTTATAAGGAAAACAAACAATTATGGGCAGCACCGGTCGCAACGGTGATGTGCAGCTCTTCACAGGTACAGAGTATGTTTTAGTCGGGCTTGAGCGATCTTCTTTCTTGTTTATACATGATCGCACGATAACTCAAGTTTTTCTCGACCGATTTTGATGAATTATGCGTCAAACGATGCAGAATTAAGGGGAGATTTTCCATGTTTTTCTGAATTGTTAACTACTGTATGTAAAATCTGACTGTGTGGCAGGTTCAGATTCTTCGTCTTCACGCCATTTATATTTCGTCTCCGCAGCGTACGCCTCGCTAGCCGATTTGGGTGTCCTCTGAGTCTTTCTAGGTAGGCAGCAGACTGCTTGTTGATGACGTCACCTAACATAGGGACGTCAAGTTCCTTCTCCAGCCTTCTCGTGCACATGTACCAAGGCGCTCCCGATAGTCTGCGCAGTAATTTGGCTTGAAGGACTCGGATCTTATTTAGGTGAGTTTTAGCTGCACTCTACGGATGGGGAATTAAGGGGTTACCTGGCGTTTGTATCTTCTGGTGAGAGGGCATTGTTGTTGCTCAGATCTGATGTGACTCGCTCATGGAATCGATCAGTTTCCATCTGTTTGTTTCTGGTCAGCAGCTTTTTAACTCGGTTTGACACTCTTCGATAGACTCTATCAACGATAGGGCCACGGGCACGAACATATTGTCTACGGAGTCTTCTCTTAATGAGGAGTAGAGTGTCAAGAGCAGGAGGAAGGCGAGGGTGCTGATTTTGTGCTTGCGTGGTGCTTGCAGCTTGAGAATTAAGAGCAGCTGCATGCACCTTGTCTTCATCTGTGGTGCATCTACTAGGTGTGTTCAAAGGATAAGGAGATTTTAGAATTGTTTTGAAAAGTATTAATTAATCATCAATATCCATTTTGTCCCCTTCAAAGTAATCGCCCCCGGATATGATATACTTGTGCTAACGCTTTTTCCAATCCTCGAAGCAATTCTGAAATGCGCTTTTCGGTATGGCCATAAGCTCGTTCTTCGATTCTGACTTGATCTCATCAATTGTGGCAAAACGCTTCTCATTCATTGTTCTCTTCAGTTTTGGGAATTGGAAAAAGTCGTTGGGAGTCAAGTCTGTTGAATACGGTGGTTGAGGCATGATTGCGGTGTTGTTTTTGGCCAAAAAATTACGAACAAGCATTGATGAGTGAGCTGGTGCATTATCGTGATGCAGAATTCACGATTTGTTTTTCCACAATTCCGATCGTTTGAGCCGTATTGCTTAGCGCAAACGTTGCATAACTTCCTTGTTGTATTCCTTACTCATGATGCACCACACCTTTGTAATCAAAGAACACAGTGAGCAAAACCTTCACATATGATCGAACCTGGCGTACTTTTTTTTGGTCTTGGCTCATCTGGCCGCTTTCATTGGGATGATTGGGCCTTGGTTTAGATGTCATAACCATAGACCCACGTTTCGTCACCAGCTATGGCCCGTTTGAGCAAGACCGGATAGTCGTTGACGTCATTCAACAACTCCTGAGCGTTACTAATGCGAAGTTGCTTTTGCTCAAAATTAAGTTAAAAAAATCAAAGAGCACACAAAAAGGTGACTAACCTTTTCAGTTGCCAAAAACAAACTACTAATCGAAATTGGCTGCTACTGCAAACATATGATAAACATATGTGTCCGAATATAACAAAAACAAAATATCGATCGATTCAAAATTCCCATTTTCCTTTGAACACAACTCGTATATCTTAAGATAAAGACAACTACTAATGCTACCACATGCAATTGAAGCTATAGAACATCATTGGATAGTGCTCCGATCCTAGGGTGAGCTTATCATAAAATAATACAATTAATTGACTTGCCAGAAGTTGCCTTAAAAAAATCTTAATAAAGAAGGAGTCATATAAAATTGATACTTCTTACTAAACTATCCGAGAGATAGGTCACATAAAGCTAACTTCGACTAAGCTCTGCTTATCCGCGGTTGTTAGAGTTACTTCTTAATACTTGTCTCTGCCTCTGGTGGTGTAACGTTGTGTCTCCTGTGCATGACTGCAGTTTATTTGAGTATCTTACAGATTTTCTAGCATCCTGTGCTACGTTCTTAGAGAAATGGACACTACCTTGACAGTCTGACCCATGTTTTGCTTTAGTCACTATCAGGGACTACCCTTATCTTACCAAAGTCAAAGGGCTTTACCTTTATTTGCTTCATATTTTGGCTCATTTCACTCGAAGATATGTCCTCCCATCAAAACCGTATTAAAAATTAAGCATTCAAATTGTTGTAAATTCTTTTTGTTTATAATTTTTTGTGGTTGTCAATTGAATAACTTTTACTTGCACTGCTTTTGTCTGGCGCATGATCGCATACACTCACGCCAGAGCACACGCGCACTCACACAGTCAAGCATTTGTAACTCACACACAACACGACGACACGACTCAACGACTCAAACGCTGACGATGACGTTTCAAAAAAAAAAAAAGTAAACTAAAAAAAAAAAAGACGCCAGACCTGAGACTGACTTGTCAGCCAACAAAACGACTTTGACAATGAAAAATGCGAAATGCAAAATGTAAAAAATGTAAGAAACTAAAAATATATATGCATCAAATTATTATACTAATAATATATGTTCAGACGCATGCATCAAGTAGGCACCAGGAAAACTGTGTTTGTTTGTATATGACACACACACACACACACACACACACCCACACACGCGACTCAAAACGTAGATAATTTTTGGTTGAATGCACTTTTGATTAGTTCTCACTTTGCTCATTTTGTCTGCCCCTTTTGTAGTTTGCCTCCCTTTTCCATTTCTCTTTTGCATTCTAAGTATTTTTTTTTTTGTGTTTTGTAATTTTTTAGCAGCTGATTTGTTTAGTTTAGTTAACGGATCTGCTAAACAACTTAAACAATTAAGGCATAGATTAAACTTGGGCAAGATATGCAGTTGAAAAGCTAGCTACATGTGGCCGATATTTGTTTTATAATTTGGGAAATATGGGACGGTTCAGTCGTTTACTTTCTTCCGCTTGTCCCTGAACTCTTAAGATGAATGATGATGATGCTTTACCCAATGCCCAGCCAATTTGAAATTCAGATTTGAGCTCCAGTTTCGCACTTCTGGTCTCTTCGGCTAGCTCAGGACAGTTTTTACTTTAAGAAGACATTTTATATTTCAATTGGTTATATTTTTTCTTAGGTTAGTTACATTCGAAAACAAGATGGTTCAATAAGTCCCTGGTCAGCACCGAATTGTGTGGATATAATTCTTATAAGAGCGTATATTCAAGGTTTAAATGACTGAAAATCGCTATTATTTAATCCAGTTCATAGCTCAAATAGTTTCTTTTTTCATTTCAATTTCTTAGTTGCAGCTAAACTAAAATGTGTCCCTCTTTTTGGAACTTAAAAATGTACTTCTAATGCGATATACCGATATATTTTTCCATCACTCAAAGAGTATAAAAGATTTCTATATGAAAATTGTACACAATATACATAAGTTTTAGTAAGTCAGCGATATACTAGGTGTACAACAAAATTTTAAAAAAATTGTTTAGTTACATATTTTATTAGTTACATATTCATTTTTCAAAGAATTTTCCATCGTTAGTCACTTCTTTTTCCCATCTTTCTGACCATTTTCGAATACCATCTCGAGAAAACATTGAGTCTTTTGTTGGGATCCACAAATCGATTCAATTTTACTGTTCCTCAAAAGAGCGTAAGTGCTGATCGTAAAGGGCATGCGTCATCGAAGATAATAAATTGTGGTAGGAAGGGGTAATGTATGGGCGATACGACGGGTGGTGTCAGACTTCCCATTTCAGCGTTTCAAGGTATGTTTTGACCGGCGAACTTTGTCATGTTGCAAAATTATCTTGACGTTCTTTTGCACGTATTCCGACCGTTTTGGCTGCCGTTTGCGGCTTAAAAGTATCAATTGAGTTCGGTAGAGTTGCCCTGTGATGGTTTCCCCCGCACCCAATTGGTCTCTCCAAATACAGAACATGATCTTGCACTTGGAGTTGTCTCAATATACACATGTACTTCTAATGCGATTTTGAGACCATTTCATACCCTTACTACAAGCTATAAAAATAGTCACAATTGCTTAATGCTATTGGATTCGATAAACTAATATTTCTTGGGTAATATTTTTCGGAGAATGCTTGTCTTGGTCCAAAAATTGTGCCACATATACGTAAATGTAAGTTTACTTTGTAAATATTTGTTAAGAACTATTTAAATTTGCCGCCAAACAAATCGTTTTATACTTTTAGGGGCATTTATGTTAAAATGCATACTTATATGTAAGCACACTTAAAACAAAATACTGGATTTTCGATGTGTACACAGAAAAATGGGAATGTCTTTGTCAAACGGTAACCAAATTCATTGGGACACCATTTGTTTAATGGAGAATTAAATCTGCTTATACAATAAAACTTAAGAAAAACATAGCATAGAATAAAATAGTGAAACCAGTGGGAGTCAAAGTAGAAATTTCCCCTAAAAAATGAGAAAATGCCAGATCTGTAGCCCGCATTTCTTAGCCATCAAGCTAAATCTGTCAAACCATTGATTAATCTACTTTAGATTCCTTTCGTCGCTATTGGAATTTCTAAGGCGATGAACAATCCGACAGTCCAAGCGCGAGTTATTTCAATTTAATTGAGTGAAAAATGCCAAGAACAGTTTTTGGGCTATAACTTCAGATTTTGGGGATGTTAGGAAGAAACCAAGTATGAGGCAATTCTATACTCAATCTGCTCTACAGTGTACGGTAGGTCATTTCAAAAGTATATTTTGGCTGTTATAGTGTGTTATTGTTTGTCTTGGAGTTTACGTTTTGTATGATAATTTGTTCAAAAATCCTTTAATAAGTCTCGTTTTTTTCGATTATTGACCAACATACGGCGAACATACATCTTAAGCTGAGCCTAATCTTTCCTAAGAGACGGAGAACGGGCAAAATCGGGCAAAAAGTGTTAGTAATAAGTTGAAAAGCACACTTCCTAGAACACTTTAAAATAGTTACATTTTGGCCGAGAGAGGGTGAAATTTATTCTAAAGTCCACATCAAAACGATGTTTTTCGAAAGTTTTCTCAGACTAAGGACGATTCCAAACCGAAGTAATGTAAATTATTTAAAAAGTATAGGTAAAAGTAAAATGGCTTGTCAGGTTGACACAGCCCCAAAGGGCCAATGCCGAGCCTCTCTCAATCTCTTGGCTTGTGCGCTTCTAATTTTAGCACAAGAGAAAGGGACCTACAGTTTAACGCCGAATCCGAACGGCAGTTTGAGAAGCTTTTCATGGCTAATTACTACAAAGCTGGCGCCAACAGCATAGAGGTGTGGCCGGGTGTAAAGTTTATTCAAAGACAAAACTTTTCATTAGATGTTCAGAGGCGGGATCGAACCCACTACCTCTTGCACAGCGGTCGCGCACACTAGCCGCTGAGCCACCAGGCCATTCTTTGTATTTGGTACTGAGCAACCTATGCTAAGTAATCGATACCAAGTACTCGATACTCAGTGTATGATACTGAGTGTACTCGACTCTAAGTACTCGATACATTATACTCGATACTCTATACTGGATACTCAGTACTCAATTCATAGTACTCAATACTAAGTACTCCCAGTCCCCCTACACGACCACCTTAAAACAAAAATACAAAATATGAAAGTCAGCGTGACGCATGACGCTCTTTATACCCTTGCAGAAAGTATTATAAAATTGTCCGGATGTTTGTAACGCATTGAAGAAAGCATCTCCGACCACATAAAGTATATATATTCTTGATCAGCACGACGAGCTGAGTTGATTTAGCCCTGTTCGTCCGACCTTCCGTCTGTTTGTCTGTTTCAATGCTATCTCCTCCATCAGTTGAAAAGCTATCTTTACCAAACTTTGCACGGAGTCGTTAAGTTCATATAAGCTGCACATTTGTCGGAACCGGTCGGAACTGATAACTATAGCATATAGCTCCCATAGGAACGATCAGTCGAAAAACTAGTCTTAGTGAGAAGAACTTTTTTGTTTTTAATGGAAACGCCTCCAAAGTACGTATTTCTTAGTTTACTATCCTCTCCCATGATCTCACTCGAAATCGGATGACTATAGCATATAGCTGCCATAGGAACGATCGGACGAAAAACTAGTTCTAGTGAAAAAACTTTTTTGTTTTTAATGAAAGCGTCCTTATCATTGGCATACACTTAATTTATATATTTTTACACAATTCTACAAAGTTTGGTCGAAATCGGATGACTATAGTATATAGCTTCCATAGGAACGATCGGTCGAAAAATGGTTTGTTTTTAATGAAAACGTCTTTTTAATGGGCATATTCTTATTTTATATACTTAAACACATTTCTACAAAGTTTTATCAAAATCGGATGACTATAGCATATAGCTGCAGTATGAATGATCGGTCGAAAAAGAAGTTCTAGTGAAAAAAACTTTTTTGTTTCAAATGGAATTGCCTCCAAATTTCGTAGTTAACAGTGTATTATGCTTTTCCATGATTTCACCAAGTTTGTTTCAGCCGAAAACGGTCTTTTCTTTACAGAAGGCTGGTTCTTTCTTTTCAGTAATTGCTTTAAAATCATTCTAACAACATTTCTTCCAAAATAAATGATTAATTGAGCAGTTCCAGTGGACGCTATCCAACTGGCAACCTTGATAAGAACTAAGAGGAACTCAATTCAACTGACATTCAATTTAGTAAGCACTTTTAACTAAATCAAAACTGAAGTATCTTGCTGAGCAGCTTTGAAGAACGCAACACATCACCCATACGCCCCGTTTGCCCCTGAAAGATAATCAACTCATAATTAAACCTTCCACCTGCCTCCACGCGTTGATGATATTTCATTTGGGAAGATCCCAAATCAATTTACAATTGCAGCAGCAACAAAAAAAAATTCACCTGAGAACCGGTTCGGCATGGAAGAGGCCTTTAACCCTATAATAATCCAGTGATTGTTGCCAAATGACCATAATTAAGCCCAAGACCCAGCGCAGACTCATACATTTAGATCCGAATTCGAATGTTTTGAGTAAATACAACAAATAAATCAATAGACGAACTGCAATTGGCAAAAGATAAAAATAACAAAATAGTGAAAAATTTAATTAAGTCAAGTTTAAAACAACAACAACAACTGCAACGACAGAAAGAAAAGACAGCGGGCAGTGCGAGTGAGACAAAAAATATTACAGAGCTTTGTTTAAAAAAAAAAAGGCGGAACAAAACGAAATCGAAAAAAAAGCTGCAACGGGTCGTATGAGTATTGGGTATTATCACATACACACACACATGCACACATACTTCGACACTATGCTGTAATCGTCATACAATTAGCATTGCCAGCAAAAGCTCAAGTTCACTGACAAAGAAATCAAACACTCACACACACACACACACATGTGTTTATTTGCCAACTGAGCGAAGCTTTAGAAATGCAATCAAATGACGTTGGTTACAAGCGACAGCGAGAGCCGTAGCCAAAGCGGCAAAGAAAGAGCGGGAGAGAGCGAGAGAGAGCTTACTGCAGTCGGTGAGTAGGTCAGTCAACGATCTTCACCGTCTGGGGTTGAGTAAACTTCAGCAACAACCGGCTTTTGTGCTTTGCTATTGGTTTCCGCATTGCAAAAACCAACAACAACAATAACAAATTCTCAATGCCAAATGGTAATTTTTTTTTTTGAGCTTGCAGGGGAAGCATACTTTTGCTAGGGGCATGTCTTACTACTTCTGGCAAGGGGTGGTATAACAGTTGTATAACAGTGCTTAACTTCGGTAGGTCGGTATATTACCACAGCTAAATCAAATTACAGCACTTCTGACATTGATCAGTTAATGTCTTGAAGCATATTTGAGGAGCACTTAAAACATAGCTCACACTTCTAACCCAGTAAAGTTACGAAACTTTTGGCGATAACATTGCGAATAAAACTCAGACCTAAGTTATCAGTGGCTACCAGAGATTTCTTCATACGGAGCAAACAGTCCGAAGCGCAATAGCTAGAAAGCTCGTTTTGAAAATTTATGCTTCAAATACATATCACCGTCCCTAGAATTCTTTAAAAAACCAGTGAATTTGTATACCACATCCAGCGAGAAATCACAATCAGAAAGTATCAGCTTGACAGGAAACTAAAAAAATAGGGGAAGTTAACTTCGGCTCGGCCGAAGTTTTGTATACCCTTGCAGCTTCCATTGAAAACAAAAAAGTTTTTCAAACTAAGACTACTTTTTGGACCTTACTTTTCTCTGAGACCTATACTATATAGATGTCTGATTTCGACCAAACTTGGTGAAATCATGGAAAAGCATAATACACTAATAATTACGAAGTTTGGAGGCGATCCCATTTAAAACAAAAAAGTTTTTCTCACTAGAACTTCTTCTTCGACCGATCATTCATACTGCAGCTATATGCTATAATCATCCGATTTTGATAAAACTTTGTAGAAATGTGTTAAAGTATATAAAATAGGAATATGCCAATAAAAAGGGCGTTTTCATTAAAAAAAAACCATTTTTCGACCGATAGTTCCTATGGAAGCTATATGCTATAGTCATCCGATTTCGACCAAACTTTGTAGAATTGTGTAAAAATATACAAATTAAGTGTATTCCAATGATAAGGACGCTTTCATTAAAAACAAAAAAGTTTTTCTCACTAGAACTAGTTTTTCGTCCGATCGTTCCTATGGAAGCTATATGCTATAGTCATCCGATTTCGACCTAACTTAGTGAAATCATGGAAAAGGCTAGTAAACTAAGAAATACGTACTTTGGAGGCGTTTTCATTAAAAACAAAAAAGTTGTTCTTACTAAGACTAGTTTTTCGACCGATCGTTCCTATGACAGCTATATGCTATAGTCATCAGTTCCGACTGGTTCCGACAAATGTGCAGCTTATATGAACTTAACGACTCCGTGCAAAGTTTGGTGACGATAGCTTTAAAACTGACGGAGGAGATAGCACGGACGGACAGACGGACAAGGCTAAATGAACTTAGCTCGTAATGCTGATCAAGAGTATATATACTTTATGTGGTCGGAGATGCTTCCTTTAATGCGTTACAAACATCCGCAAAATTTTATAATACGCTCTGCAAGGGTACAAAAACTGAATTTGTAAAATGTTTTAAAACGATAAATGACTTCCAGCAATCATTGCATTTTCTTGATCAACGTCTTAAGATACTCTTGTCCTTTCATTGGACTTACACTAATTAAGAGCTTTATTTTTAGATCAGAGTTCTATGTAGGTGAAATAGTTGTTGGTTTCTTAAGACCAAGGCTAAATTGGATAGCATTGTTAGATTTATTGGAGGTCCACTATGGACGTTTTTTAATGAAATTTTCCATTTTCTTGCTGTCCTTATTGATGAGATTAATTGCATAACTTTGGTGAAGCTGCTAGTACCCTAAACTGTACGACTAATGGCCAAATTTAAGTTCAATTGCTTAAAAATAAACAAAGTTGTTGCAAATAATGGTCTTCAACGAGCAAATCTTGGTAAGATGTCTCGAAGGCCAAAAATATGTGTACAAACCAAATTTGGGGCACATACCTCAATAGTTGGACCACTGTGGAATGGTTGAACGATTTCCCGGAAAGGTTTCCAAGTAGAAGAAACGGGCGGAAAATGGTCCAAAAACAGCGAAATCTGCAAAAATTTCGATTGTGATAAAACTTTGGGGAATGGTTGGACGTTAGCCCGTCAAGGTTTCTAAGTTGAAGAAATGTGCGGGAAGCGGACCAAAATCGACGAAATTTCAAAAACTATACCGTTCATCCTCATGCGATGAAACGGTGGACAATAGTTGGACGCTTGTCCGAGAAGGTTTCTAAGGTCCAAGAATCGCAAAATTTACATAATTAGCTTATGAGTATTTATGAAAGCGTTTAATGCTTTTATTAAAATGCAGGCGTTGGTTAATGGAAGCTGCAAATTACACAGTCTAAAATATGGCCAAATTTGCCAATTTTTGATTTGAGCCTGGATTATTGTGAAGATTTGAATCTGTATAGCCCAAACGTATAATCCAAACGGTCAAAAATTATCATGAAGACGGGAAAATAGAGGAATAAATCGAACGGTCTAAAATATTTATATCGACTTGCAGCCAGCACTAGCTT
The DNA here is from genome assembly GCA_018904265.1 of Lordiphosa collinella. Taxonomy (NCBI): domain Eukaryota; kingdom Metazoa; phylum Arthropoda; class Insecta; order Diptera; family Drosophilidae; genus Lordiphosa; species Lordiphosa collinella. Next base: position 213,716 of record JAEIFV010000396.1, on the reverse strand, counting down.
AAATATAATCGCTCTCATAAGAAGCATAAGGACCCCGACGACGCTGGGTGTTCAGCTAGTACTTGATAAAATAAAGCTCAAGGATTTGCCTAATCTCGGAGCTGGTTAAATAAATGAATATTTATTTCGAAACTTGTTCTCTTTTATACTTTTTTTGTTTAGAAGGCCCATAGAATGAACGCACAGATGATCTATGCATGTGTCTTCTTTAATGCTAAGAATTGTGACCCTCCCGTTTGGGAGTTCGCTATCAACTATTTTTGAATGACCTCTTCGCTTGTTTGCAAACTTAATCAGTTAGTTTCTCTTGTTCAAATATTCAATGATTCAAGTACTTAATTCTTATATCAAGTACAATTTGGTTTATTCCTAAATACTTGATTTAAGACTGTTTCGAAAAATTTGTAAATACATTACGAACTATTATAATCTTTTTGTTCATTCTTTTTGGTTGTTACATTGGGCTTATTCAACAGTTAAGTCCGAATTACGATTACTGATTTACAACTTGCAATTCCTTATCCGATCTTTACCATTCCTTTAACGGATCGATAAAGAATCCCGATTACTAAATTTATTGAGAAGAAACGAACCTTTTATCTAAAAAACTGTGGGAGATATGACATTTTTTCGATATTGCGGGGCGGGAGGCGGCGTGGCCAAAATTGAAAATTAACTTGTTTAGCCTGCAAGTATAAGAAGTTTTTCTCCCATACATGTCGAACCTCTATTTCTTACCATCTCTGAGATCTGTTTGCTCATACGGACAGACGAACATGTTTACGCAAACTTATTATACTCTGTGAACCTCTGGTACAGAGTATTAAAAGAAAAGTAAGACTGCATCAAAGAAGCACAGAACGCTATTAGTTCAAGGACACAAGCTTTTGAAGCTATTCCAAATCGGTTTCTTAAATGAGTTTTCATTATAGAATCAAAGAAGGCTGTGCCTTTTGTTAGCGAAAGAACAAAATGTTATTAATGTAGGTCATAAATCGTTTAATACTTCATGACAAAAGTGTTACAGCCATTTGGGAATTTCAAGAATTTTTTCGGTCCCAAATTTAAGTGAAAGCTTCGCACTTATGTGGCAATAGCTTTACCATTTAAAGATATGTACTCAGACAAGCTAAATAGATTTAGCAGGGGTCAACTCCTTTTAAAAAAAGCTAAAACTTTTAGCTTTTAGCTTGCCTCTTAGCTTGAGCTGGTCTCAGACAAGCTAAGTGCCTTAGCTCATACCCAGCGAAAAACGCGTGGCGCCGCAACCTTGACCGGCTAAAAGCTGATTGCTATAGCTATGGGTTTAGCTAGATAGAAGCAAAAAAAAAAATGGCAAGTTACCCTTGCTAAATGAATTCAACAATGGCTGCAGCCTGCAAAAACAAATTAAAACACAACTAAGGGTTTGCCTATGACTTCTGCTCTCCAAATATCATCCAATTACTCCTGCATTTCCACTTTTATTACATAAATCAATTTAATTGTAATCAAATCCCACTAGGTAAACAAACACAGTGCAGTAAGACCGTTTGACATTTGGTGGTATTTTTCTGTTGAAGGCTATTTTGGCATTGAGCTGTCACACTGTTCTCTTAGCAGGGACCCCAGCGTAAAAAGTTGTATTTTTAGCTAGGTCTAGATTTAGTTTGTCTGAGTACATAGCTTAAGTAGCTACAGAAATAATTTGGGGCAGCAGTCTTATCTAAATGAAGTATTGTGAAAAACTAAAAGTTTATCTCATCTGAGTATTCGCCTTACATCCTGAAAACTGAAGGTGATGTGGGAAAACTGATAACAGTTTTGCTATCAGGAAAGCCGAAATACTAAGGGTACGCATTTTTCATTGCTAACTTTTTGGAGTCTAAATTGCAGATCTATTTTGTACTCAATCATATATGATTTGTACATGAGTTCAGAACATTTTTAAATTTTTGGGCTGACTCTTAGTACGAAAACTTTTTGATTCAAGATCCTTTGTTCTCATTTCAATAATTTCAAGGCTCATTTTTCTATTTAAGAATGTTTCGTACTTAATTTCATTACTTACAATAAAAAATTGTGCTCTCAGAGAAAAAGTACAGAATTTTATACATGGATCAAGACGTTTAATGCCAGAAGTTCGCTAACAATGAAAATGCTGGTTCCAAGATCGAAATTCTTGATCCAAGTATGAGTCTTTCATCACGTTGTTCTTGATCCAAGAGCTTGAACACTTCAACAAAGTACGAAACATTCTCTAATCAAGTAAAAAAAGCAATAGCTAATAGTACTCAAATCCAAGATTGCTTACTTTTGAATCTAGATCAGAGTGCATGACAAGCTTTTCAGGTACAAGTAGAATCATTCAATCTTAAAACAAGAGCAAATAAAGGCAAAGCCCTTTGACTTTGGTAAGATAATGGAAGTCCCTGATAGTGACTAAAGTAAACCAAAGGTCAGACTGTCATATTTCATAGAAATAACAGACTACAGCGAAACAAAGCAGCAGCAGTCTTTCCATGCCAGCAATGCCATAACTGCTTGGGATTTCCAAAGGAACATGAGTTCAAAAATCGATGCGCTCTCCGCTTGATAGTTCTTCTAAACACCCCACTCTCAAAAACAACGAAACTGTAAGAGCCGACTACGCGCTATTCTCTTCGTTCGTTTTTTTCAGAGTGCGGGAAGTTTAGTAGCAATTCCGCAAGAAGCCAAGATCACGATGGAGGAAAATTGGGTAGCTGCAGCTTTGTATCAGCAATACGTAGGATTAACCTTACCATTTATGAGTGGTAATATCCTAAATATTGTATGATTTTTGGCTTCAAGCAGACCTCAGGAGACTTGAAGCGGAAATAAGGGTTCTTATCGAAAACCGTTTTATTTCTCATCTCCAACTTTAATTCAATTCATAATACAATACAACATAATTTCCCTCAATTACATCTTTAACTTTAAGTTGACTTTATTCAATCATAACACTTGACACTTGTGCAATTTGTGTACTTGCCATCTCTTTTGCTAATCATTTGAAGAACGTTTCGCCTTCTGGCGGTCAATTTTGCAGCAGTGGGCAGCCAGCAAACCGCACTAATTGCAACACGAGCCATTAAACGAGTCATTGGCAATTATCAGTGGCTACTTTTTAAGCCCAACCCGGGACTGAGGGGCCAACTAGCAGCTACTTACGGTTAACCAAGCAACACTTGGGGGGGACGACGGTGTTTGGCCTTTGATGTGTTTTTTTGAGTGCCAAAGTACCAACGATTCTGCATATCTGTCTGTGTGTGTGTGGGGGGAATTCATGTGGGAAATTATGATCCAAAACGGATTAATTACAGGAGACAGTAAGCGGCTTTCCAACAAAATCATCTTAATTAAAATCACCTTTAAACGGACTCTGTCTGTGTGTTTGGGTTTGTGTGTAAGCGTCATTTCATTTGCATTTAACTGGCTTTCTTCGACCAAAGTTTGTCGAAAACAAACCCTTTGACATTTGCCTCAAGTTTATGTGTTTTAGTCAAAGAAAATTGCTTTGCGAGAAGCCCTAAAAAAGTGCAATTGTTGTTTACGCAGTTAATGGGAAATAATTGTTATGAATTTTTCAAAAGGGCAAAAATGCAGAAGAAAAATTAAAACTGAAATTATGCAACGGAAGTGAGCGAAAGGGAGTCATAAATAAGCGCCAGGCCAAAAGCCAAAATGCAGCCAGGCAATTGGCTGGCACACACACTCACACAGACACACACACTCGCGTAGACTTCAACCCCTTCCCACTGTTAGTTGTTGTTATGGCATTCGCCTGAACGCATTTTGTCATGTTACAAAATAACGTAGCATACTTTTCCGGGGGTTGCAAATTGCAGGCCAAAACGATTGGCAAGCAAATTTCCCACTGGGCAGGCAGGCAGGCCAAAGACCTGCGCAGGCGCAGCTTACGCTTAAGTTATGTAACTGCAGCGGCAGCAGCAGCGACCGACAACAGCCAAAGGATGCTGGGCAGAGGATAACGAAAGAATTCGGAGAACAGAAACTTAAGTGCACTTGTTGCTGACGGCAGCAAACGAAAGCGACGGCTTTTCGCCAAATCTGACAAAATAATAACCGAAAATAACCGATTCTAATTCCAGCCCTCCAAAATGTGGCACATTGAGCATATGGAAATCAATTGTTGTGTGAACGTAACCTAAACTTGAAACTGTGAAACTTGCAGAAAACTACTTAACATGTGAAGTGAAGACCAAACGAAATATTTCCCCCAAAAAGAAGTTTTGCTTTTTTTCTTGTTTTAATCATTTTTGTGCGTGGTTCGAAGTGGATTATCTAATAAACATAAAGATGGACGACGAGAGCGATGACAAGGATGATACGAAAAGGTAAGCCAACACGCACGCACACACACACACCCCGACGCACACATCTATTCATAAACAGCCACTGCATTTGACAGTTGAAACAGGCAAAAACGTACAATTGCGCATGTTAATGTTGCCATTTGCAAAATTTTTCCACAAAGCAACCACAAAAAAGAAATTATTGTCGTCATAATTGGTAATCCACACTCTCATCCCCCCAGCCCTTGCCCTTTTTGTGGGAAACAGAAGCGCAAACAAATCTCATTTACACACCAACTTCCAGTTAATTGTAATCCAAGTACTGATTTCATTTCGATAATTAATTTTTGTGGGCCTATTTTCTGGGATATATTACTTACTTACCTTCAATTGTAATGCGCCCCAAGGCTGTGGTATTTTGCTTACCATTTAGTTACAGCGCGTCAAGTCTTCTTTTCTTGTCATCGTAGACGTCATACCTTCAGTTTGCCACGTAGTTTGGTGTGTTCGCTGAACGGAAGATTCGATTTGCAAATGTAAAAACACTGAAGCATAATACTTGCTATCAATTTACGGTGAAGCATATTTTTCCGACTCTTTTGGGACGATGACGACATTAAACAGTTATTGTAGTCAGTATTTAAGAGCAGTTCTGTGTGATTTGTAGGAAGGATAGGTGAAAAGCATAGCGAACAAATTGGCAACTTTTCTATTGGAATTATAAATTTTAGAGTCGATTTTAACCAAACAAAATTTCGTGGCAAAAAAGTGAAAAAAGTTATGTTTTAGTGGACGCGACGGGGCTCCAAGGATTTTGATATTACTCATACGCAGTGTCGCCTTTCAACTTTATATATTCTTGTAGTTGGCATTGATCTCTAACAAAATGTTTTCTTACTTTCAAAAGGTTACTCTGACTTAAACTAAAGCTTGCAAATCATAAGGGACGATACCAAAAAACTTGATTTCTACTAAAAATGATGGAGGAATAAACTTACTCTTAAGACTTTGATTTGAGTCATGTTTCATAACACTCATAGGTACCTTCGAGAATCGAGCACACAATTCTAGAAAACGATTCAAAGAAGACCAAAAACAAGGAAAAAATTATTCGGAGAACTTCGTGGAGGACTAACATGTGTGGCTGGTCAAAGCAACTCATGTATATTGTTGAAGAGACCTTTCGATATCCATTTCTCCAAACCCAAAAGAAACTTTTCTAGGGGGCGCCGTTACTAAATTTCAATTATGCCCTTAAAAACGCACCCTAAATGAAATGTAATGTTTAAGTTATGCATATTAATGAATAGCAACGTTTTCAGGACATTAAGAAAAAGTCAGTTTTCTGGTAAGCTTTTGCGTTACTTTTTAACCAGATGCAATTTGACGCTACCATTTGGAAGTTTGGGCATATCAGCCATATCCAACGGAGGTATATACTAAAAAGGATACTTCGTCGCAGGTGATACACATGCCAGGTATCGAATTACTATTTAGTGGACAAGATAGGGCGATAGTTGAGTTATAAGGAAAACAAAGAATTTTGTGGGCAACGGGAGACAACTAAAAATCAGCCAAACTTTTAAATCTCGCCATAACCAATTCTCAATGGATCTTAATGAAAATTAAACATTTTATTAATAATTACATATACGGGCCTGTTCCGAATTCCGAGTCGGTTTTCGTATAAACGTTTGCATGTAGAGCTTAAACTAAACAATGTTATATGGAAGATGACAAGAATTTTAACGGTTACTAGATTAGGTTTGACTAAAATCGGAATTGCTTAAGCAGCTGAAATCGATTGCTCAATGCCAAGTGAATTCAAACCGTCAAAAAAAGCAGACCTCATCTAGTAGCCACAGACATTTTGCTTACTTTTCATTTAAAATTGTGAAATTTATCTTAGAAAAAGCAACGTTTACACGAAAACCGGCTCGGAATTCGGAACAGGTCCGATACAAAAGAATTGCTTCAATGGATTTGGTCGAAAGGACCGTTATCAGCCACTCGACGTAGCTTTCAGAAAATGTCTCCGCAGGCGGATACATAAGCGAATCCTGTTGGTCAGTTCTTTGATATTTTTGGCCTTTTAGTTGTTTTTGTAAAATGCAGCACTCAGACTTCCCAAATACTTTAAAATGCCGCCATAATCACAGTTCTCAACGGATCTTTATGAAAATTTTACAGTTTATTCATGACTACTTATAGAAAAGAATTGCATCAATGGGTTAGGTCGAAAGAACCGGTATCAGCCACTTGACCTTGGGGTCGTATTTCCGGATCCTGTTGGTCAGTTCTTTGATTTTTTTTGGCCTTCCAATTGTTCCAGATTTCCAAAAAATTTTCAATTGGACGACACAGCGGCAAGTTTGTTGGGTTCCGTTCCTTTGTAACAAAAGGGATGTTGGCAAAATGGCGATATTGGTTGCACATCCACCGACATTGAGATTTGACAGTTTGTACTTGGTCAGGTGTGTAACTTGGTGCTCTTTGCTTACGTCTGGCAACAATCTTATTCTTTTCCAGCACTTCACTGATGTGTTGTTGGGTGTAATTGAATTTTCTGGCTGCATCTCGTTGACTTATGTTGTCTTTGTTGTTAAAATGTTGGGTTAGCTTTCTGACAGCTTGGCCAGTCATAATGTTGGCATTCCGACCACTTCCAACTTCTCTTTTTATTATTTTTGTTGCAAAATACTATAAATAGTGCGTTTGGACTTGCCCTCTTGGATAAAATGGCTTACTGTAAGCACTTTACCTTTGTCAGCGTGCATTTCGTAGAATTTTACAACGCGATCACGAAGATGTTCTTGCTCGGACGGCATGATGTCAGAGGGGGGGGGGGCATGAAAATGTGTTGACAGGAGAAAAAAGAGAAAGAAATGTCATCCGGAAAGCTTTTATGTAAAGCTTAGCTAAAGGCGCGCTCTCTCAAAAATTGTGCAGATTTTTAGTTGTCACCCGTTACATTGATGTCCGATTTCGACCAAACTTAGTGGAATAATGGGACAGCATCGCAAACTTAGAAGTTTGGAGGCGTTTCCATTGAAAGCAAAACTGTTTTTCCCACTAAAACTAGTTTTTCGACCGATCGTTCCTATGACAGCTCTATGCTGTTACAGCTAGAGAAACATCGATGGTAACATCGATGCATCGAATCGAATTTATCGAAGCTAAAGACATCGATGGTCTTTTTCTACTATCGATGCATCGGTCACAATATTTTCCTACTAAATTTACTCGGCGTCTTTTAGAAAGATAAATTGACCAATTTGTGTCTCTCAAACCTTTTTTTTTATAATATGTTATTTCATTTAGTGACTTAAAAGATATTGCGTTCATTTGCGGTGGTGGTGGACTGTGTGCATCAGCATGGATATATTTTTGCAAAGTATTAAGTATCTAAGAAAATTAAAAGTGATGTGTGAAATCACATGACGACCAATGTGGTCACAGCCCACTAAATTTTGACTTGATTCAAGTGAACTAATGTCTGTCCAAGCGGTAATTGTCTAGAATAGGGACCAGTGGTCTCTTTTAAATGGTCTCTTTTAAAACTAATTTAGAAATTCCCTATCTTTGCACAAAATTTATGTATGTGCTTTTCGTCAAATGTCAAATAATTTATTAAAAATATCAATTTTTGACGGACTTACCCCTAGGTGCATAAAACAGACCAATAGCACATGCCCCAAAGTTTTTCAATGCTCATTGCTTGAGCGAATTGTGGATAGATACTTTAAAACTCTTTTCCACACCACCATGAGGTAGAGTTTTGGGTGCGTTTTTTATAGTGGTGTCCCCAAGACGCATAATCCACTCATCCACGATTCAAATTCAAGTTACCGGCTATTCATCGGACTATTATGGTTAATTCTCGGAGGAAAGTATAGATTGCCTCACAGGCGAAAAGTTTTTTTTTTAAGTGCGCGAAAAATGCCTATTGCTTAATACATAAGACCTTGGGGAATCATACAGAAGTCCAATCGCCATGTTTATTTTGTGAATTCGAGCTGAATGTTTGGGCAATCGAAATTTCGCCAAATAACCCAAATAATGATCTTTTTCGGTCATAATGAGGCATTTCGCCGTTAGTTTCTGGATCTACGAAATTTACAGTTTAATTGACATACCCCTCGTCGCTTAAACAGCTGTAAGTCCTCCAGCAATCGGGCATGATTGTTGTCCCGTCAGCCACGTGTAAATATTGGCTTGAAGACTTCTTGACTGCAATTTTGAAGTCTGCGCCGCACTTTTCACAAATTTTCATCTATAAAAGACATTTGTGGTCCAGCAAAAACTTCCAAAATTATAAAAACTGAGACATCTACTTTGTTTAAACGCCAGCTATTTGCAAATAGAAATTATTTGTAAATAACTAGCTCACTGTTTATACGCTAAAAATCTTTCTTAAATATATGCATTCTTTTAGTGATGCCTGATTGGTAATAACTGAGTATCTGGTAACATTGAGCGCAGAAATCGATGAAAAAAACTTCATTAGGCCAAGAAGTTCCGTCGTCTCCTTCTTGATCCAATTGCAGTGCTTGTTTTCACTTTTTGTTTTTAACATAGCAACCCTTGGAACGATATTTGTAAATAAGTCTACTAATCAGTAATTGTTTTCGAGACTTGGCTATTTGCGAATAAAAAACTAACTCTCTGTTTATACGCAATAATTTGACATTTACAAAAGAGTTATTTGCAAATAAGATGAGCGTATAAACGTTGCAGTCCATGTTCAACCAGAAATGCGTAAAAACGCTTCCAAATTACTATTTTTAATTAAATTTTTGGAATTTGACGAAAAGCACATGCATAAATTTGGTGCAAAAGCAGAGAATTTTAAAATTCGTTTAAAAAGAAACCATGGATGACCGCCGCTAATTTTTTGCCTGATAATTCTTCATTGTTCGCGGTCCATAAAAAGGTTTTATATACCCTTGCACTATGGGGAAAATTACCACTTTATCTGGCATTTATTATTGTGAGTTAACCAAAAGAGATTTTTCACTGCGGTTTTTATACCCTTGCAAAGGGTATCTCCGAAAGGAAGCATCTCCAACCACATAAAGTATATATATACTTGATCAGCACGACGAGCTGAGTTGATTTAGCCCTGTCCGTCTGTCCGTCCGTCTGTCCGTCTGTTTCTATGCTATCTCCTCCGTCAGTTTTAAAGCTATCCTCACCAAACTTTGCACGAAGTCTTTTGGTACAAATACGCTGCACATTTGTCGGAACCGGTCGGATCGGATAACTATAGCATATAGCTGCCATACGAACGATCGGTTGAAAAACTAGTCTTAAAGAGAAAAACTTTTTTGTTTTTAATGGAAATGCCTTCAAAGTACGTATTTCTTAGTTTACTATCCCTTTCCATGATTTCACTAAGCTTGGTCGAATTCGGAAGACTATAGCATATAGCTGCCATAGGAACGATCGGTCGAAAAACTAGTTCTAGTGAGAAAAACTTTTTTGTTTTTAATGAAAACGTCCTTATCATTGGCTTACACTTAATTTATATACTTTTACACAATTCTTCAAAGTTTGGTCGAAATCGGATGACTATAGCATATAGCTCCCATAGGAACGATCGGCCGAAAAACTAGTTTGAGTAAAGAAAACTTTTTTGTTTTTAATAAAAAGGCCCTTTTTATTGGCATATTCTTATTTTATATACATTGGACACATTTCTACAAAGTTTTATCAAAATCGGATGACTATAGCATATAGCTGCAGTATGAATGATCGGTCGAAAAAGAAGTTCTAGTGAGAAAAACTTTTTGTTTTAAATGGGATCGACCCCAAATTTCGTAATTAACAATGTATTATGCTTTTCCATGATTTCTCCAATTTTAATCGAAATCAGACATCTTTATAGTATAGATCCCCTAGAAAAGTAATGTCCAAAAAGTAGTCTTAGAAAAGCTTTTTTGTTTTCAATGGAAAGGTTTATTTTCATCATTTTTTTCATTTTCCAGTTCAAAGTGTTCAAGAAAAAGTAGGCTCTTGTCTTCAAACTCATCTTGTTCTGAAAAATCATTTATGTATTCGTGTTCACACAAAAGAAGCTGGATTACCTGTATGTTTTTTTTTATGCGTCGCGATAAATTTAGGGAAGAAATTATGCGATCTGATGTATCCAAAGCTCGTTTAAACACAACGCCCAAAGATTTAAATCGGCTGTGATTTCTGGAGTGATAAAGTCTATCCGATTTATAAATTTTGTTGCGGGACTCAGACGCTTCTTCACCAAAAGTGCCGACTGGAAGCACCGTATTTTCCATGATTTGCCTTGAGTGCACAATAATCTTATGGTCATAGGTGTCATGGGAAGCCATGGATAACTGTCCACAATCATTTCGCCAGTTTGGTGACAGTAAGCCTCGAATTTTTCTAAACTGACAACTGACAGGACAAACATATCAAAATGATCCTCAAATTGTAGATAATTTGTTGATTTACTCCAGTTATTTCAGAAAATGTTTTGAAGTTGGCAAATGCGCGACGTGCAGTGTTACCGGTATTTGTATTTCCAAAGCCCCCCTGCTTCGGCTTATCGACCTTCAAAGTGAGTCTTGCCCAAAACATTTCCTGTTTATTTGGCTTTCGTTTTGGCATTGGCTTTCGTTAAAGCATTCAGAACTTTTCCATCAATGGCAGTGAGATATGGACTGAATCTTACATATACACATTAAGTATCATTTAAAGATACCTTGAATATCGTTGATTTCAACTTTTCAATTTGTAATTTATGTCCTTGTTCTCTTTTAAAATGACTTCTTTTGTTTCTTTGAGAAACTCCAATTTTTGTGGACGACAAAACCTAATAGACTGAGGGGTGCGATTGTTCTACAACAAATTTCCGGATGAGTCTATCAGTCGAAGAGGCATTATGGTGGTGGCAAAAAGGCATGAGTCTTTGTCACACGATCTCTTATCTGCGTATGCCTGGTTATAATTCGCCTGTCCAGTACTTCCATCGAATCCATAACTGACAATGAGCTCAGCAGAAAAAAAATCAGTGTGCTGATTGGCCAATACACCATGGATAGCATCTTTTTGAAGTGTCACAATCCGAAAAGCCGTGTGTTCCAAAAGGTCTTGCAGAGAGACCTTGGCTACAGTCTCTGATACATAAATTTTGTCTGGTCTGCATTGCTTCTTTTGCTCCGCATTTCTCTTACAAATGTCATCTCGGATAGCACAATACTGCTCCTTGGTCAATCCTTGAACCAAAATTAACGCCAATGCTTCATCTTTGCACGCACTTATTGGCTGATCAATGGGCTTTGTCAATCCTTCCCTGACTTGCTTGCCTTTTTCCGGGGTATTTTCAAGTATTTGAGGAACTGCAGCAAGATCATGTAGTTCTTGTTTCCGGGCAGCTGTGATTGCTGCATTTACATTACCTTGGAAATGACGTCGGTAGAAGCCGATCTAAATTTGTCGCAAAGCAAGAGATGCTTTTGAAAGCTTGCTTCCAGCTTTTTGAATATGTATGCGAATATTTACTCAGTTGCCAGAAGAAAGTTCTCTGCTCACACGACCGACCCCTGAACTAGTGTATTATTCCCACATTCTAATAACAGTTTTTTGTCTTAATTCCTTCAACTAGACTTCTGAATAGCCTTATCCTTCTCCTTTTGCAAAGTCCACGCATGCTCAACACTAAAAATATGCCAACAAATTAGTAAACACTTCAATTAACTTTCAAATTGTACCCGCCCACTCCGTCATTTCCCCTTCCACTTGTACCAACAATAGGCATATGTCTGAACCGCTTACGCATATTTCAAAGTTTTTGGCTCAATATTTTATATTTTGACAGCCAAAATGTCAAATGCAAAAAACAGTTCAGGTCAAGCGACACAAATGTAAAGCGACACCAAGGAAAAATCCACCCCCAACCTTCAAATCGATTCTCTCCGTCTCGGTGGGTGTGAGCATATGGGCTTGTATGTCTAATCAAAACCAGACAATGGCACTTTGGCCCAAGCACACGTGGGCCGCACTTTGTTAGCAGCTGTCCATCAAATGAAAATCTAATCTTAACCCTGCTACTTCATCAAGTTGTATCTCGTTTTGATGTGACTTTCTTTTGTAACTCGCAGTTTTCTTTGCAGAAAGTCGCGCAATCTGAGCGAAAAGAAGCGACGTGATCAGTTTAATTCCTTGGTCAATGACCTGAGCACCTTGATATCCACCTCCAATCGGAAGATGGATAAGTCCACTGTGTTAAAGTCCACCATAGCATTTCTGAGGAATCACAATGGTGAGTGGGCACAATGGAGGAGTATTTGCAGTTTGACAACAACGTGTCTTCCACAGAGGCCACGGACCGTTCGAAAGTTTTTGAGATACAACAAGACTGGAAGCCCACATTTCTGACCAACGATGAGTTTACGCATTTAATGTTGGAATCTTTGGATGGTTTCATGATAGTTTTTAGCAGCATGGGCTCCATTTTCTACGCCTCTGAAAGTATTACCTCGCAGCTGGGTTATTTGCCGGTAGGTGAAAGCGTTTTTTTAACTCTCTTGAATAATTATGATTTGCTTCTGCAGCACGAACTGTACAACACAACCATCTATGATCTGGTGTATGAAGTGGATCACGAGGCCTTGATAAATGTATTCATGCATCCCACTCCCGTCATCGAGCCCCGACAAACGGACATCAATGCCAGCAATCAGATTACCTTCTACACGCACTTGAAACGCGGCGGTCTAGAGAAGAGCGATTCGAATTCCTATGAGTTGGTCAAATTTGTGGGTTATTTTCGTGGGTAGAGAAATGTGAAGACCTTTCGACAGACGATTTAATTTGTACTCTTGCAGGTAACGATGCCAACACCACAGCCTGTTCCAGTTCGGACAGCCAGAGCAGCCAGAACACATTGCCCCGCATCTTTCAACTCAATCCGAATATGGAGGTGGACAAAAAGTTGGTCTTTGTGGGCACGGGACGCATACAGAGTCCTCAGCTGGTACGTGAAATGAGCATCATTGATCCCACCAGCAACGAGTTTACGTCGAAGCATAGCATGGAGTGGAAGTTCCTATTTCTGGACCATCGAGCGCCACCGATTATAGGGTATATGCCATTCGAAGTGCTGGGCACCTCGGGATATGATTATTATCATTTTGATGATCTGGACAACATTGTGGCCTGCCATGACGAACGTGAGTAGAATCTTTTAAATATGAAGCATTAAGCTAACACTTCGGCCCAGCAAATGCAACGAAATTTACTTTTGAGGCCAAGGGAAAATATCAAATCGAAACGGTTCGCAGCATAAAATGGTTCGACTGCTTAGACTTAGACCAATTCTTGCTTTGGTAGAACTCCTGGAAACTGGAATGTAACAGTTCGGATCAAAAAATGTAAGTTTCAACTTCTTGGATCATTTGAACAAGATCATCATGACAAAGAGCTTTCGAAGTTTGAACCCATCTAGGATGGTTAGCTGAAAGGCTTGCCTGATGTCCACCTATGCGGTCAGACAAGGCAGTACCAATGAAAACCACACTAGAAAATGCGAGGAAACAGAATCTAGCAAAATCCTGGAACACCTCGTATTTCGACTTTTACATGCGCGAGGCTAAGCTACCTCAGGGTGCATGCGCTTGTGTCGCTGGAAGAAGCCTTCAACAAAGGCTACCGAAAATTCTAAGAGCTCATGTCATGTCACTTCCCTCCGTCTTCCAAGACGAACCTAAAGTCATAATACTTGCATGTCAAAGAAGAGCAACTCAATATTGTTTCAGCTGCACAAAGCAAAGTAAGACCCCCAACTGGAGTTGTCGAAATTTCTCAAAATATCAAAATTCGATAAGAGTCACGTAAAAATTTTTCGATGCAATATTGACAAGCCAGATTTTTGATATGTACAGGGTGGTCCATTTAAAAATTGAAACTTAATTTTACTATAAAAAAGTCTCGATATTTTTCAAAGGTTAAACATTTACTGGAAAGGTTGGTTCATGTCACCACCAGGCTGTTCAATTGTTTCGGCACGTCTGTCAGCAATAGCAACTCGAATCTCGTTCTTCACCTCATCAATTGTTGCAGGATTGTTTGCATAACATTTGTCCTTGAACGCTCCCCCAAGATAATAGTCTAACGGTGTCAGATCACAGCTTCTTGGCGGCCAATTCACATATCCACATATCGATTTTCGAAGATAGGGCGCAAAATATCGATTGTGGCGTGCGCTGTGTGGTACGTAGCGTAGTCTAGTTGAAACCAAACATAGTCCAAGTCTTCCGCTTCAGTTTTCTCGAAGAACCAATCACTTAACATTGCAACTTACATTTTTAGCAACCGCAGCAATGTTTTCGGTCGAGCGCACCGGACGAGTAGATACACGGGTTGGATTATCCACCAACATTCCAGATTCACGAACCCGATCCTCCAATTGAGTTTTCGGACCATTTTTTTTTTTATTTGATTTGAAACATTTTCTCATTTTCATTTAATTTACAATTCTTTGTCTTCGCCCACAAAAAAGCACAACAAGCCCGCATTAGTCCGAGAGCAAATTATAGTTCATCTTCTCTCTTGCGAGTATATATGTAGCAGCTACATTGTTGCATTGGTACTACTCACTGATGCATTGCTTCGGTAAGCATTCGTTGTGAAATTCCGAGTGTGTTCGGCCCACCGGGGCATGTCTGAAACATTAGCATCAGGTACAGAGAGAGCAGAGAGATAGCCGGAGTGGCTCAGCGGTTAGTGTGCGCGACTGCTGAGCATGAGGTCGTGGGTTCGATCCCGCCTCGGAACATCTAATGAAAAGTTTTTTTCTTTGAATAAAACTTTACACCCGGCCACACCTCTTGCTGTTGGCGCCAGCATTGCAGTAATTAGCCATGAAAAGCCTCTCAAAAACTGCCGTTCGGATTCGGCGTTAAACTGTAGGTCCCTTTCTCTTGTGCTAAAATTAGAAGCGCACAAGCCAAGAGATTGAGAGAGGCTCGGCTTTGGCCCCTCGGGGCTGTTGTCACCTTGACAAGCCGATTTTACTTTTTACTTTACTTTTACAGAGAGAGCAAAGCAACAAGTCTTGTAGTCTTGTAAGTAGTTGGTATTTTTACTCCCTGTTACATTTCTTTTTTTGACAATTTGCCATTGCTGATTTGTACGCCAAGGATAGAGCTCGAGTTATTTAATTGAATGGCTGAATTTTAAATTCAAAATATCAAATTTTGTGGTGTTGTTAAGGTTTTAGGTTTTAAGTTTAAGGTTTTATGACTAAGGTTTTGGGATTTAGGTTTTACGTTAAGGTCTTAGGTTTTAGGCTTAAGGTTTTAAGTTTTAAGTTTTAGTTTTAGGTTTTAGGCTTAACTTTTAAGGTTTAGGATTTAGGTTTAGGGTTTAGGTTTAAGTTTTAGGGTTTAGGTTTCAGGTTTAGGTTCTAGGATAAGATTTTGGTTTAGCTTTTTGGTTTTAAGTTTTAGAGTCTAGGCTTTAGGCATAGGTATTAGGATTTGTGTTTTAAGTTTTAGGTTTTAAGTTTAGGTTCAGGCAGTTGTTGGGATATAGCGACCTGTTTTTAGAAATTTTAAGTAATGGTTTTTAGACGGCTCAAGGTCAGGCGACCTTTTCTTTAGGTGTAGGCTTAGGCTTAGGATAGGTTAAGGCTTAGGCTTAGGTTTAGGTTAATGTTTAGGCTTAGGTTAGGTTTTGGTTTAGGTTAAGGTTAAGTTTCAGGCTTAGGTTTAGGTTTTAGGTGTTAGGATTTAAATTTTAGGTTGAGGGCTTAGCTTTAGATTTTAGTTTTCAGTTTAAGGTTTTAGGTTTAAGGTTTTAGATTTAGGTTTAGGTTTAGGTTTAGGTTTAGGTTTGTTAGGTTTGGGCTTAGGTTTAGATATAGGTTTAGGCTTAGGTTTAGGTTGAGGTTTAGGTTTAGGTCTAAGCTTAGGCTTTTTAGATTTAGATTTAAGGTTTTAAGTTTTAGGTTTTGGGTCTTAGGTAGTATAACTGAGTATCGAGTAAGTGAAGTGTGGAGCATATCGTATGCAATATGTTTCACATCAAGTCCCGTGGGTGTAAGCCATACTAACACCCTTTTTTTCAAGTTTCGCACAGTTTGAGTAGAGGACTCACCACTTTGGAAAATTTTTTTTTAAATTTCCCAACTTTCTTCAAGCCAATAGCTACCCATTTCGTAAGTGTCAAAGTTTTTACTAAATATTAATCGCTTTCCGAATGACATTTGACGTTTAAAGTCAAATTATGAATAGTTCAAATTCCAAACCCTCGGTGGAACACCCTGTATGTCCCGAAGGTGCGAACCTTCTATCTATAAAACTGTGGGAGGAGCGCTTGCTGCTGCTGCGACTGGCGTCGCAGACCTGAAGCAGCAGCTCCGACTTGCTCTGCTGCTCGCAAGCAGCGAAAAGCAAAGGAAACGTTAACCGGCAACTTCTGGCGCTCTTTGCTTTTTGTCAGAAATCAGTTTGTGTGCTTGCTTCGACAGCGACTTCTGATTTTTCGCAGAGGCAAAGGCCAAAGCAACAATTTATATTGAACAGTTGAAAAAAGTTCAAGCTGGAAAAAGTAAAAATTTTGCGACTTTTGCTGCTTCGACTGATGCGATTTAAGCACTGATACATATATTCTTCATCTCTAAAAAGTAATTCCTTTGCTAAATGTATAGAACAGTTCCAAATTCAAGTGGATGAGTTCACAAATTTTAAAAAAATATTTATAGTTATAGAAATTATCTTTTCCCAACTTGGAGGTGGAATTTAAAAAAACCCACGCCTTATTTCTCCTAATATAGGTTGTTATCTAAATATCCTTTTTTTTTTTTTTTTGGTTCTCATTCTAGTACGTCAAACCGGTGAAGGAAAATCCTGTTACTATCGTTTCCTTAACGAAGGGTCAACAATGGATTTGGCTGCAAACGGATTACTATGTGAGCTATCATCAGTACAATTCCAAGCCCGAGTATGTGGTGTGCACACACAAGGTGGTCAGCTATGCGGAGGTGATTAAACAGAATAACAAAGAACGCCAACGAAATGCCAACAATGGTAACAGTAACAGTAACAGCAACAACAACAGCAACAGCTGCAACAACACCAACAGCAACACCAGCAACAACAGCAGCAACATTAGCAGCAACTGCAACCAAGCGCCAAGCAGCAGTAAATCGGCTTCAGCGACAACAACACTAAGAGACTTTGAGCTGGGCAAAGTGGGTAATGATACTTCAGCAACTTCGCCCACACTGGACTCCTCACCCATGTGGTCGATTACGGGTGGGGGAGCGGTAGCTCAAGTAAATCCATTGAAAACCTCAAGACCACCATCGAGCTATGGGAATATCAGTTCCACAGGAATATCACCAAAATCAAAAAGAAAATGTTATTTTTATAATAATCGAGGGAATGAATCGGATTCGACATCGATGTCGGCGGATTCAGTGACCAGCAGGCAGTCCATGATGTCGCATGTCAGCTCGGTGAGTAAGGGGAGGAGTAGTTGTAAGAAAAAGAGGAAAAAGATTAAATATTTTTTTCAAATTTTTACAGCAAAGTCAACGACAACGCGCGATTCAGCAACAGCAGCACCAACAGCAGCTCCAGCAGCAATCCAAAATGTTTCCCCTGCTGCCTTTGACTCCCGCCCAGATAGTAACCAGCACCAGTGGCTGTCAGTTCTCTCAGCCTGCCTATCCACTGGCCAGTCCTCAACTGGTGACACACAACTTCCTAGAGCCATCACAATATCTCACCGCCATACCCTTGCAACCGGTTATAGCACCCTTTCCAGTGGCTCCCGTTTTGTCACCCATACCAGTGCCGGCACAGTCGGACAGTCTACTGCCGAGTACGGTGGTCATGACGCCCACCCAAAGTCAGTTACAGGATCAGCTGCAAAAGAAACACGATGAGTTGCAGAAGCTGATCATGCAGCAGCAGGACGAGCTGAGAATTGTAAGCGAACAATTGCTGCTGGCACGTTATACCTATTTGCAGCCCATGATGCCCATGGGATTTGCCACGGCAGCAGCTGCTGCTGCTGCGGGCAATGCCCAACGAAATTTCAATTTTGCCAGCAGCAATGCGGTCGAACCGCAATTTAATCAATATGGATTTGCCTTAAATTCGGAGCAAATGTTGAATCAACAGGATCAGCAAATGATGATGCAACAGCAACAGAACTTACAGAACCAGCAGCAGCAAAGTATACAGCAGCAACAGCAGTGTCACAATCAACTGCAACAGCAGCAGCAACAGATGCAACTGCAACATCAACAGCAGCAGCAGCAACAGCAGCAGCAGCAACAGCAGCAGCAACAACAGCAGCAACAACAACAGCAGCAGCAACAGGCACAAAACGACACCAACATGTTGTCGCGGGAAGATATAGAAGACATAGATGCCTTTCTGAATTTGTCACCGCTGCAATCCTTAAACTCAGCTAATGCCAGCAGCAACCACAACAACAATCAGAGCTTTAATCAGCCCCACAGCAACAACCACAACTCTCGCGCCCCTCAAAATACCAACGAAGATTCCTTACTTTCCTACATGCAAATGGCCACCGAATCGAGTCCTTCCCTCAACTTCCACATGGGCATCAGTGATGATGGCGTCTCTGAAACTCACAGTGAAGACATCAAGCGCCAGCAACACCTGCTGCATCACACACCCAACCCAACCAACTTCTTCAACTCCAATCCCTTTAATACAAATCATAATCAATTGCCCAACGACTTAGAAATCTTGCCCTATCAAATGTCCCAAGAGCAATCACAGAATCTATTCAGTTCACCACACAACGCCCCCGGGAACAGTCAATAACAAAAATAGTTGTAGATCTCAACAGACTGAGTATTGTTTTTAAATGTGAAAACTTAAACTAGTTGTTAAAACATTCTCAAATTTATTTAGTTCTAATTGCGAACCCATCGATTTTTTATTAATGTTTATGTTGAAGACTGCGTTTTAGATTTAGATATTTGTAAATACATTTACCGTGTAAAATAATCACTCAGGTTGAGATTGCAACTGCATTTTCATGATTCAACAGCTCGAAAACTACTTCTATCCTCTCATCATTTCTGTATTATCCTCTCTGCCTCATCTATTGTAATTAAACCTTAACTTAAACTCAACTACAACTACCTTAATACATTTAGTGTTTAGTTTAAGTACTTACGTAATTAGCCAACTGTACATACCTATATTGAGAATTAAGTTTTGTATATGAACTGTAAATATGTATGTAACTAGGCGTTTATGTTTGTGTGTTTTAACGCTAATCAAATCAAAAACGAAAACCCATCAAAAAATCTAAAGCTGTAATAAATGAAATAAAACTACAAAAAGTGCTTTATTTAAAGGGTTCTTTGACGTATGCCTAGGTTTATGGAGAGGAATAATGTGAGATCCGCCTTTAGAGGTCTCGAATTGTTTAAAAGGCCAGGTAAGAAGATTTCCAAGAAATAATTTGTAATATTTGTAAAAGAGAAAAGTTTGAAATTAATTCTCCAAAACATTTATAGAGAATCGTTTTTCCTTTGACTCTCTTTGATATTATCGTAAAGTTATATATCTTTAAACGTCCAAATGAGCTATCCCAAACAGTTCTAAGATGTTTGATACTTTTAATAATCGAAATAGCAATATTATCTGCTGCCCAAAGGTATGCAGTGCTAGAACAGTATAGTAGTCTAGTCATTTATATAGAATTCTAATGAAAATTTTCAACATGACCCATTGCATGCTTATGGGCAGTTGAAAATCCTGTAGTTTTAAACATGTATTCAAAATGGTATATCTTCCGTTAAAATAAAATTGTATCTTCAAAACTGTGAGAGATATGAGTTTTTATACCCTTGCAAAGGGTACTATAATTTTGGCCTGAAGTTTGCAACGCATAGAAATATTCATATTTATTGGTTTTCTATTCTTTTTATTAATAGTGTAAGATGAGCTGACCCATCACCGTTGCGACCGGTGCTGCCCATAAATGTTAGTTTTTCTTATAACTCGACAACCGTTCCGATCCTTACCACTTACCATTCCTTTGAACGAACCTTCTATATAAAGATCTGTGGGAGATATGTCGTTTTTTTCCAATTTGCGGCATTAGGGGGCGTGGCAAAAATAGAAAATAAACTTGACCTGCCTGCAGGTATAAAGAAAAGTACCATCTCTGAGATCTGTTTGTTCATACGGGCAGACGGACAGACAGAGAGAGACAGACAGACAGACGAACGGACGGACAGACGGGCAGACAGTCGGACATGAATAGATCGACTCGGCTGTTGATGCTGATCAAGATAATATATACTTTATAGGGTCGGAAATGCTTCCTTTTGCCTGTTACACAACTTAATATACTGTGTGACAATGTACCCCAGGTTCAGAGTATAAAAACGGCGAGATAAATCCAAATTGCCTGGCGCAATCCATTCAGTCCATAAGTGCTTACTTCAATCCCTTTCGAGATCACAATGTTCATAAATTGGGAACAATAGCAGAAAGTATAAATAGCATTCCAAACAAAGGACAACAATCATGTGATGTGGTGCTGTGCGATAAGATGCTATGCCATTCGTGTTCAGGGGAAAGCTGCAAGGTTGTGAGTTCGAGTCCCAGACAAGACTACATTAATTTGAATATTTCTTTGTTTTTTTTCGGAAGCTTTAAATATACGGTGAGGGAAGAAAGGAAAGTTAGAGGAATCTTTCGGGGAGCAAATTAATCTCGAACAAGCTTAAAGTAATCTTGATTTGGGATTAAATTGAGCTCGAATTTTTTGATTAATTTATTCTTTATGGGATTACAGTTTTGGGATAAATATGATTTTTTCAGGATTGAAAAAAAGGGATCAAATCAATCTTTTTTCGGATCGGCTTAAGAATATCGGGGACTACCCTGTTTTCAATCCTGTTTCGGATTGAAGTAATCCCGTTTGGATTGATTTTTTTTTTGAGTGCGTGATCTCTTACTCCCGTACTTAACACGAAAGTCGGCATCTCAACACTGTCGACTATCGACCCTATGACAATATTGGGGAATTTTTTGATCAAAATCGAAATATTTTGCAAGACCTTGCAAGAATTGGCAACTCGACACATGTAGCACAGTTTTTATTGTTGGAAATTCGATGCCTCGTCGCGCCCATTAATACCGATTTTTATATTTTTTTTGTTTGAAATTTTATTATCTATAATACAAAAGGAACCTTTCTAAGTGGGTGGCGCTTCAACTTACCGAATTGCTTTGTTGGTAAGACTGAAAATGCAGTTCGATCTATTTTTCGGTCTACTTTATGACCTTTATGATGTGGTTCGTGGGTGAATCCCAAAATGGCACTTCATCTCGCGGTTTTTGGCTGAGGAGTACCATCTCTTATGGACATTCAATAGTCCGTTACGATATCAAAAATTTAGTTTTTAATAAAACTCTACCGAGCGCTTTTACAGTTATTCAAGAATTTAGGTTTGACCCCTTCTGGAGGTACCTTAACCAATTGTTCGATTGAAGTGATCTGTTGATATTGCGTTCCCAACGTCGCTGTCCATGTTTGCTGAGTTTTGCAGATTTTTATATTGAACCATTAACAATTAAGTTAAAGTTGTTGTCGCACTAGTTAAAGTTGTTGTACACTCAAAAAAAAGTGTTAATCCAAACGGGATTCCATCAATCCGAAACAGAATTAAAAACAGGGTAATCCTGGATATTCTTAAGCCGATCTAAAGAAAGATTAATTTGATCCCACTTTTCTTCGATATTGCCGGGGCGGGAGGGGGCTTGGCCAAAATTCTATTTTTGCCACGCCCTCTTACGCCCCCGCAAATGGGAAAATCGTCATATCTCCCACAGTTTTATGGATAGAGGGTTCATTCATTATGAAAATATTTAGAAATCAGGTTTATTTATCGATCCGATTGGTAAAGATCGGATGAACGGTAGTCGAGTTATAAGAAAAACAAACAATTATGGGCAGCACCGGTCGCAACAGCACTTCACAGGTACAGAGTATGTTATAGTCGGGCTTGACCGACTTTCTTTCTTGTTTTTTCAGTGTATTACAAAAGAACCCATAGGACGCGAACCTGTAGCCTGTTGAAAAACTGGGTATGAGATGATGCTTCCGTAAGTCCCATCTATCAGAATTTAAAGGTCTCATCCCGGTTTTTGTCGAGCTGTGTAATAGTTTAATTTTAATTAAGTCTCTAGTGAAGTTAGATCTACATTAGTAGACCAATATTTTGTTAAAAATTATTTAAATTAGTGTGACCTTGCACATTTCAGAATAAATAGGCCACACGGTTTTAGTAGGTTTTCACACACTTAAAAAAACATAAGTCGCGTTCCTTCAAGGAATTTTTTTCGTATTTTTGGATGTTTAAATATATCTTAATAGGAGCACAATATAATTCGCGTTCCATCGACGAACATATTTTTGCCTTATTTTAGACTAATCGTAGATACATATTCATTTGGCAAAGAGTTTGTTAAACAATTTCTTGTCGAGATTTAGAAAGTATTATGATATAAGGATTTAGCTTACCGGTAAAATAAACTTGTTTTTTTTCTGAGAACTATCAAACATTTACGCTTTATTATCACACCTGGTGACAGGCTAGTGGATTTTTAAAAATAGCACATTCGACCATTTCGCTCATATGGGTCGATATGTTAGGAGGAGAATTCCTCATTCTCTTTACAGGATTTTTATTTTTTGCAGTCTCAATTTGTGGAACCTTTTGTGGTTATTAGATTTAAGTGTTTTTTTTTAATACAACTTTAAACATTTCATTTGAGAAATTGGAGCAATGTATTTTACTCAGAGTACTGAGCATCGTTAGCCATTACTCTTCTCCATCATTCAGGTACCATTGGGATGCTGAGTGGAAAAATATGTCTATGATATTTTTACATGGCAGCCGGAGCAATCCAATTTATGTCTTTGCTCATATCAGATCAATTTGTCTTCAGTTCTTAGCTCAGTTGCATCTACCAAGGATTCAGTTTCGCATGGAACTGGCGCCCAAAAAGCTACCAAATCAGCGCCTGTTATCTTTACTTGCGCTGTTTGACGCCACTTTTAAAATGCCGGCACCAGAACAAACTAGTTTTTGTTGATGAATCGATATCCATAAGCTGCACTTTCTTCGGTTGAAACTGCCTAGGAACAATTCTTACTGCTTTGGGTGTGCGACACTCGACTATCCCATTGAGCATTCGTAAAAGTAAACATGGGGGGAGTCTATTTTCCTAACATCTTAAAATCCCACTTTAAATGTTTTGAAAAAAAATTCCCCCACCCCACACTTGTTGTTGCAATATTGAAAAGACATTGCATCATAAATATCTATCAGATTTCGGCCAAAGCTATTAAAAACAATAATTGTCACTAAATCTCATGAAACACATTCCACAAAAGTTCCACAACCGCTGACAGACCTCGTCCACAGGCTTGAATGAAATCTCTACGTTCGCCGCATTTTCCACAGATCTTGACTTTTCAGACTTGAGACGCAAAACCTCAGCTTCAATGTAAATGTCAGGCAGGTGAGTGAACTAACGGGGTTTTCACATACGAATACATACATACAAACAGTGGCTCGTGCCCACTTTTTGAAATGTTTTTTATTTTTTGTATTTACTACGGAATAATTGAGCAGAAATGCCGTTGAACTCGTTTGGTTAGAACTTGTCATTAAAAATTAATTTTGATTATTCAATCGCTGTTTTTTTTTTCTATTTTTTTTTTGCACAAATCAAAAACTAGTCCAATATTTTGGACCCCACACATACTGATAAGGCGTAGACCATAATAATATTTAATCTGCTTTAGAGTAAGCAGAGCAAACGGACACATGCACAATTGTTAGGCCTATCGATGGCCAGCATCATCCCCGTCACTGATAACCCCACTTGAGAGATCTGGTGTGGATGCCATTCTATACGCTCGACTACTGGTTTCTGTTTTTGTTATTGTCTCAAAGATGATTAGGTTCTAGTTTGGGAGACAAGCGCAAGTCTATTTAAGCGCGTGATTAAGTGAAAAATTAAATCAGTTCGAAGTCGTTGGCCACTCGGTTCGTTTCGTGTTCGTTCAAATCCGTCTTTCGCTGTGCTGTACCACAAGATGTACCAACGTCAGGTTTCCTTTGATAAGGTACATATAGAAAGTGAAAAAAAAAACAATAATATTTTTATATTTTGCCTATAAAAGTGTGAACTTTCACCTAACCTTGAAATGAGAGGGATGTATGAAATGTGATGCAAATAGGAAAAATTTTAGCATAAACATTTGAAATTCAAAGTGATTTTCCTAGACATTATGCAAGAGAAATTTTCGGAAAAGTGAAGTTTTCTTTCTCCTGTAAGACTCGTTTAAGGACAGAGTTTGTCTTAAGTCGTATCCTTTCTTACAATTTTCTTAAGTAGAGTATTTTATTTCTTTATGCAAAAGTCTGCTAAAGTTTTACGTGGCAAGGTCTTGAATTGTAGGGTATGTGACAGACTTAGCATTATTTCGGTCTTTTATATTGAGCCTAACAATTGGGCTAAGCTCTAAACATCAAAGAAGAAACTTAAGTAGAATGATTTGTCTTTAATATTGGAATAACCATAAAGATGTAAGTCTACTGTGGCGTATTATTGAATGCTTTTTCATAACTTAGGAACCTTTAACCGAGTTACATTATTTAACCGGAACCTAGAAATAGCTTGCACCGATACCGAATATTGTTTCGGCTTTAATCTCTGATTTTGAAAAAATTTCGATCTCATTTAGGAACATTTTTCAAAAACTTTTAGGGTATGTTTTCAAGAAGTTCGGCAATTCAATTTTTTTTTCACATTACTTTACATATTTTATTTATTTTAGTAAAGAAATGAAATCAGAAAGGTTAATCAGGCAGAATTTTTGCAGGTGAAATCGTTTTTCAAAAGAACTCGCACAAATGCTATCTTAGATATACTTAAAAACAAGTCCCAAACTCAACCTGAAAGTAGATTAGAATTAGAATTAGCTTTTCAAAATACATTAGCAAAATTGTTCTTGTATTGATTTTGGAATATCGAACAGCAATCAGTGGGTTATAAGCGGATCTAACAAGGTGGGTGTGGAATATCTCTTTGAATTTGGAGTGAATGATTTGATACACTGCTCCTATCATATCTTTTATATACAACTTCTACGTCCTTTCCCCAATCCACCTGTTTATTTAAATCAATTTAAAAAAACAAGAATATAATAACAGTTTTTGTTTGTAAGGGGATCTAACTTAGGAACTTTTCGCACATAACACTAATGGAAAGTTGTTTCATTGCAATGCAACATCTCACACGCTTGATCTCTTATCATTTGGTGTGTCTATTATATGTAACATTTCAAGAGTAAAGCGTTTCCTGTTATTGTTCTCATGTTGTAAGACTTGTTTTTTTAAAATTTGGTGCATGTCCGCTCTCCATACGGTGGGTCGCCAGTGCAGTTTTTTGTATGGTCGTTTGGTGTCGGAGTTTGTAATCAGATTTATGTTGAGATATCCATGTTTTTAATTTTGATTTCGTTGTTCAGATGTAAAATTAATTGCATGTGTTCTCTGAATCTCCATTACATGGTATTCTGTATATCACATTGCTTTTATCTGCTTTGTCAATTTTGGACTTCGTCTTATGGTAAAAATTCTTCATAGTGTTAGAGGGATTACGGGCTACTTCTTTGTTTTGTTTGTTGTAACAATCAGAATTTTCAGACCCATCTTTTAAAGGGGAGCTACATCATACAGTTGTCCGATTGTCATCAAACTTAGTAGATTTATACAAAAAGATAGAAAACCAAAAGGTACAAAGTTTGGAACCGTTTCCATTGAAAACAAAAAGTTTTTCTCATTCATTCCTAGGGGAGCTTTATGCTATAGTCATCCGATTGGATCGGAAAGGTGACTGTGCAAAATTTCAGCTCGAAAGCTTCACAACTAAGAGACTAGTTTTCACAGAAACAGACAGATGGCCTCAGTTCATCGCCCTGATTAAGAATATATATAGTTTATGGGGTCGGATATGAATATTTCTGTGTTTCAAATTTCTGGGCAAAATTTTAATACCCCAAAGGGAATGTGTGGAGGAGGGAAGTGTGGGGAAGGATGGGGCACAAAGCGGGCAAATGGTTCTGCTTGTCCTTGTCTGGGACTCGAACTCACAACTCACTTTCCATGTCCCGGAAATTTAGATACATTTGCCGGCAATTTGTCTCATACGACTAGAATTTTCTCACGCGCATTTGGCTTTCAATATCCAAACGATATATAAGAAAACCTTAATTTTTGTTCGCTATGTATAAAAATGAAGGAGTTATTTGAAAATAGGCTGGTTTTCTCAAGCCTCTGTCCACAGAGCATTTTACTTTTCAAAAAGATTCTTTAACTTTTTTATTTCTACATGTAGCATGTGGTTTGTCTACATGCTACGCTTAGCCTTCTGTTTTCAACATTTAAGGCCTATTCTGAGCATCAACAGCCGAGTCGTCTGTCCGTCCGTTCGTCCGTATGAACATCTAAAACTCGAAGACTAGAAGAGTTAGAGAAATTTATTATGTAGACTCTTATTGTCTAACCGCAGATCAAGTTTGTTTCAATTTTCCCCCCGGCCCCCGCAATAAAAAAAATGAATGGCATCAACTATTTTGTAGTTATCTAGCTCATATTTTGCAGTACACATAAACTAGCCCAATATCATTGAAAATTTCATAAAGATCGGTTAAAACACGACTGAGCTGTGAAACGTCACAGAGTGTCACAGCTTCATAAGAATTTGACACTATGACACTGAAATGTGACACTCTGTGACGCAGTATAAGCCCACCATTATAAGGGTTTTAAAAAGCGTTGCACACTTTTCTGCGTTGCATGCGCTGTTTGCTAACATAATGTTGATATATTCACATTAATGTTAATGCTCCGTTAATTAACATAAGGAAAGGCTAGAAGACATTAACGGTTTATCGGGTATATCGAAGTCGGACAGTGCCGACTTTCACTTACGCTCTCGTTTTAGTTTCGATTTGACTTTTTCGAAATTGAAGCATTTTGGTAACATACATAACATATTGGAATACTAACGGAAACAACCGATAAAAATTGATTATGTTGAAAAACCATCGTTGACCTTCGATTGTGCCGACTATCGATAGTTCTCCTTCTCAAATTAGAACAGTGAGACCCAAAAATACCTTTCAGCAACTTATTTTTCCCTTTCACAGAAAAAAACAATGCTTTCTTTTTAATTAAACTATTAGTTTAGATAGTTTTAAGAAAGCGATTTTTCAAAAATCCACTCTATTTTTCAGGAAACTTTTGAAATATTTTAAACTGATCTGAAGCTTATTCATATATATGCATGGAAAATTCGTGTTCTATGGGAAGTACAGTCCATTTATACGATATTTCGAGGCAGAATTTGTTGCCCCAATCGTCTTGTGTTTCCAATTTCAATTGCCTTGCAAATCACATTACATTTGAAGCCACCCTCGGTGTTTTAATTTTATAACATTTTTTTAGTGTCTTTGCCTATAAGCATGAAAACCATTAAAAGACTATCTCAAGCGAGAACCTTGTCAGAGAATTCAACGACCAAGTTCTAGGTCAAATTCAGGGCTACAACTCAGCAATGAGCGCGCTGATTGCCATTGCGGTCAGGCGTAAACCTTTGAGATACATTTTCATTGCATAGCTACAAACAGCATAGAATATCTAAGGCTTCGCCACAAATGACTTAGGCCTAAGTTAATCGCTGAAATTTGAGATTGATGATTGGGGAATGTCAATCAATCAGTTGATAAGGCTCAATGAAATGCATTTTTGATAAGCAACTGTGTCGATCTCTCCCTTCTGCCTTCACAGCCAACGCGCGTTGAAGACTCCGCCTACATAGCCGAGGGTGTGGACATACAGGAGGCGCGTAATACCTGTCTGCTGTTCTCGCCCAAGGATTCGTCGCTGGCCAGCGGTGCCTTGGCCAATACCTTGGCCATATTCAAGAAGCATGACATCAATCTAGTGCATATTGAATCTCGTTCATCGTTGCGTGTGCCCGGCTATGAGTTCTTTGTGGAATGCGATGGACAATCTGGCTCTCTGGGCAAAGCCATTGAAGATCTGAAAGCTCAATGCAGTTACTTCAATATCATTTCACGTGATTATAAGGATAATGCCACCGCGGTGCCTTGGTTTCCGCGTCGTATACGCGATTTGGATCGTTTTGCCAATCAGATTTTAAGCTATGGCGCTGAACTGGATTCCGATCATCCGGGATTCACCGATCCCGAGTATCGTAAGCGACGCAAATATTTTGCCGATATTGCCTACAATTACAAGCATGGCGAACCACTGCCACATGTGGCCTATACCAAGGAGGAGACTGAAACTTGGAGCATCATTTTTCGCAATTTGAGTAAATTGTATAAGACGCATGCGTGCCGGGAGTATAACCATGTGTTTCCACTGCTGGTGGATAATTGTGGTTTCCGGGAGGATAATATTCCACAGCTGGAGGATGTTTCCAATTTTTTGAGAGGTAAGCAAGGGGAAGAAAACAGGTTTAAAAGGGTATTTGAGTGGTTTGGAAAATCATCCAAACTTATAAATTATCTTTAATTTTTCCTTGTGGTTATCTGTACAGCAATTTCAAGAACTTTCCTTCAAAATATATCTGAAATCTGAATAATTTTTAAAAAAATTTTATATAATTTAACTTTTCGAAAATATAAAACATAATTTTTTTACTTTCTCCCCAGATTGCACCGGTTTCACCCTACGTCCAGTGGCTGGACTGCTTAGCTCACGCGATTTTCTGGCCGGTCTAGCCTTTCGTGTCTTCCATTCCACCCAATACATCAGACATCCCAGCAAGCCCATGTATACACCCGAACCAGATGTTTGCCACGAGCTGTTGGGTCATGTGCCTTTGTTTGCGGATCCCGCATTTGCACAGTTCAGCCAGGAAATTGGCTTGGCCTCATTGGGTGCCCCAGATGATTATATAGAAAAACTTTCAACTGTAATTTGTTGCTTAGTAATTACTCTTAACTTTTTAACTAATTTTGCTCTTCCTCTTTTCATATCTAGATTTTCTGGTTTACCGTGGAGTATGGTCTGTGCCGTCAGGAGGGTGAACTAAAGGCCTATGGTGCCGGTTTGCTGTCCTCTTATGGTGAATTGGAGTATTGTTTGACCAACAAGCCGGAGTTGAAAGATTTCGAGCCAGAAGTTACGGGCATTACCAAATACCCCATAACACAATTCCAACCCTTATACTATGTGGCCGATAGCTTTGAAAGTGCCAAGGAGAAGACCATGTAAGTTTATCGCATATGAAATCTTAATTCGTCTTATCTCCGACTTATTCTACAGTAAATTCGCCAACTCCATACCGCGTCCATTTGGCGTGCGCTATAACGCCTATACCCAGAGTGTTGAGGTTCTAGACTCGAAGCATCAGATTTCGAATTTGATGAACAACATCAATGCCGAGTTTCAGATACTACAGAATGCCGTTGTCAAGCTGCGCGTTTAAGAGAAAGTTACTTTCACGTTATTTTTTTATACTCCCCATATAATTTTATATTAAGAAAATTTGCATAATTTTAAAAAATAAATGTTATAAATACTCTGACTTAAAACTTCATATAAATTTTAATTTTGGAACATAAGTCAGTCCACCAGTCAATCAGCCCAACAGATGCAAACAAACAATTGGAAGGCATTACATGTCAAAACAGCGTCGACTCAGAGAAAAGCTTCATTTCAATCATTTATTGTAAATACTTTTTATCCAGAGCCGAGCTTCTTCCTTGTCATATGTATTTCTAATTTTCGCACAGGATTCAGTTGAACGCCGAATCCGAACGGCAAAGTTTGTAAAGCATTTTCATGGCCAGTTACTTCAAAGGTGACTCCAATAATTGACGAGAGTGCTAGTTTTTTAAGAAAAAATAGGGGAAAGCTAACTTCGGCTCGGCCTAAGTTTTGTACAGTGAATCAATAAAGTTTTGGCACAGCTTCATTTTCAAAGTTTGGTGCTAAATATATTTGTTTATATTTAACTTAAAGAAAATATAAAGATGCAACATATTTTGTTTAACTTTTGACTTCATTTTACAAAAAAAAATTTATTTATATCATTTATGGTTTGGCTGCAAAAAGATAAAATCCAAAAATAGGACGATTTTTATATCAAAAAAAGTATTGGCACAAATATTATATTCAATGTTTTATGCCGGATTTTGGATCTTTTAATGTTTGGTGAAGCCTCCTTAGGCATTATTTAGGCCTTCCAAGCGTCTACGTATACTAGCTATCAAGTTGGCAGTCCCGTCTAAGGAGATATTTGACCATTCTGACAGTAGAGCTTGTTTCTGAGAATTCTAGGATGTTATATGATGTTTCCGAACTTTTCTTTCCAGCAGATGCCAAATATGTTGTAAGGGATTCATGACTGATGATTGCGGAGTCGTTTTCAATTGCTTGCAATGATAGATTAGTCATTCCTGCACCAAAAACGACGAATGTTTTCAGTCGTTACTTTGTTGAAACATTTGCATAGCATCAGGAGCGGGCTAAAGTTGGTCAATACCCAAAAATTTCGGCCGTAAATTATCCACTCAAATGCAGGAATATAACTTTCGTCCACAAATCTGGCGGAAAACGCTAGATATCATGGACGAGTACCTCGCCGTAAACCATTCATTTCAAACGTTTATAAGAAAAAGAGGTTAGAGTTTGCCAAACTTCATACAAATCTGCCGGAATCAATTTGGAAAAATAGGGAAAACATAACTTCGGCTCGGCCAAAGTTTTGTATACCCTTGCAGTTTGTTTTCCTAAAAAGACTACTTTTCGGACCTTACTTTTCTATGGGAGCTATACTATATAGATGTCAGATTTCGACCAAATTGAGTGAAATCATGGAAAAGCATAACAAACTAACATGTACATTTTTTGAGGACGATTCCATTTAACAAAAAAGGTTTTCTTACTAGAACTTCTTTTTCGACCGATCATTTGTACTGCAGCTATAACCTATAGTTATCCGATTTTGACAAAACTTTGTAGAATTGTGTAAAAGTATATAAAATATATATAGTCCAACCTAAGGGACGTTTGTATTGGAAACAAAAAAAATTTTTGTCACAAGAACTAGTTTTTCGACCGATCGTTTCAATGGGAGCTATATGCTATAGTCATCCAATTTTGACCAAAATTTGTAGCATTGTGTGGGAGCATATAAAACAAATACATGCTAGTTTTGAGGACATTTCCATTGAAAAAAAAAAGTTTTTCTAACTAAGACTACTTTTCAGACTAGACTTTTCTATGACAGCTATACTAAATAGATGTCCGATTTCGACCAATTTTGGTGGAAATGCATAGTAAACTAAGAAGTACGAAGTTTGGAAACGTTTTTATTGAAAACAAAAAAGTTTTTCTCACTAAAACTAGTTTTTCGACCGATCGTTCCGATGGCATCCAATCAATATATGCTATAGTCATCCAACCCGGCCGGTTCCGACAAATGTGCAGCGTATTTGTACCAAGAGACTTCGTACAAAGTTTGGTGAGGATAGTTTTAAAACTGACGGAGGAGACAGCATAGAAACAGACGGACAGACGGACATGGCTATATCGACTCGGCTGTTGATGCTGATCAAGAAAATATATACTTTATGGGGTCGGAGATGCTTCCTTCTGGCTGTTACATACTTTTGCACAAACTTATTAAACTCTATGTACCTTTGTTACAGAGTATAACAAAAGTTGTAAAACAGGAAAGCAGATCAGCAGTCAATGCTTTGAAAGTTTTTCATTTGTCCTCCCAAAAATTTAATTCTTGATTTTCGGGTTTATCGCGCGGTAACTTTGCTAATGTTGCTTACTGAAATGAAAAACAATTTTCTTAACAATTTCTATAAATATCCGACAAAACCAATGGCTTTTAGCAGGAGGTTTAGTTTGACATAAATGCTAAAATCAAGTAAAATTTGATTTTGACGGTCAATTGCGAATCCAATGGCATTGCTTATTTCGCGTATTTGATTTTTCTCAGTTGCATTGATATGTTGACTATCCTAGAGGCTTCATAAAACTCCAATTTAATGATTGGCGTGGCCTACAGAAAATTTAAAACGGTCCAAAGTCGGTAAAATGGCTTTCCGCGAATATCTTGGAAACGGAAACTAAGTTATGACTTTGACCTTCCAACTCATATTCAGCATGGATTTGTCAACAGGAACTAGTTAAAGATCTTCGGGATGCTTTTAACTGTAGAACAGTGTAATCAGAAATTCAATAAAGACTTCAGGGAAATTCCAAAACAAAATGCAGTTTCTCAGGAAAACTTACCCCACAACAAAATACATTCGTGCTAATCACACAGAATCACCTGATATAAAAATTAGACCTCGTAGCCAAAAATGTAATTTTATATTTGAACTTAGACGTTGCTAGTCAGTTCTGGCACAATCCATACATAATCTACAGCTGACTATTCACTCTGACTGACGGGCCAGTTAAAAAATAATCAAATTTCGCAATCATAAACATTAACATAGCCTACTTTAAAGGGCATTTAGCATAACAAATTAGGTGCATCTAAACGTTAAAATAAACATCAAATATTGCTCACCTTTGGTTCGATAAACTTCATTAAAATTTGATATGATTTAAATATTTATTAAAATTACACAT
Source organism: Lordiphosa collinella (assembly GCA_018904265.1). Taxonomy (NCBI): domain Eukaryota; kingdom Metazoa; phylum Arthropoda; class Insecta; order Diptera; family Drosophilidae; genus Lordiphosa; species Lordiphosa collinella. Next base: position 180,665 of record JAEIFV010000396.1, on the reverse strand, counting down.
AAAATAGTATTGAATATTCGTAAAATAAATAGCAAATTGCATTGCACACACATCATCATCATCATTATAATTATTAATTCATAATGCACTTGCGCTGCGCGTGGACACTAAAATTTGGCAAATGGACGCCAAAGTGAGGTGAGCAGGCCGCGTTTTATTTGCGTTTGGGGACTCGTTTGAGGGCGAACGTTCTTCAAAGTGCAACCCACGGGTAAGTTGACCTACATAGCATAATAAACATTACAATTTGTAAGTCATCTTTAAGTCAAAGAATATACTTAAACTTACGGATTGTTTTGAGGTCACCTTCACTGGCTCCTTATCGGGGCATACCACATAGGACTCATAACCGGCAAATAGATTACTAGGGGCAGAATTTTGCTCACGTAGCTCTGCAGGCGCTGAGCTGGTTAATGATTGCAGCTCTGGGTAGCTAATCTCTGCTTGGTTGGGTGAGGATGAGTGCTTAGCAGCTGGAAAAAGAGTTAGCTTAGGCATGTGCCATAGATATGCTGTAGGTAATGCCTACCCTTGACATAAATCTGAAAACTGCAGCTCATGGTCAGACCATCTGTGGTGGTAGCTTCATATTTAATCGTGTGATCACCCAATCTGAACAAAGCACCAGGGAACTGGAAAGAAAAGGTTCGATTAGTTGGGAAAGTGTAAGAACAAGTTCCAACCAATGGCTAAGTCGGCTGGGGTTTCACCAATTTATTCTCTTAAATTTTCTTTAAATATTTAGAACTAGTTTTTCTTTGTTTCACTCCATACTCACATGTGATTTGAAGATTTTGAGCAGCTTGCCCTCAAAGCGAGGCTCCTCCCAAACAACCGAACGCAGATTTTGATTCTCCTTTAGGTAAACCTCAATTGAAGGTGGACAATAGTTCGAATTAGACGAACCCAAATCTATGCGAGAACTTTCACTAATCGTACTCTCAGTGGGTCTGGCATCAATCAGTTTAGCTGATGTCCGATACACTGGACGAGCTGGTTTAGCTGCCGTATCGAAATTCAATAGAGGGAATGGAGCTGGCTTTGAAATGGCAGCTGGTCTAAAAAGAGGACTACGAAAACTGGAAGTTGTCTTGGGTGCCGTATTAAAACTGAATGAAAATGGCTCAGTTGCTGCTGGCTGGACTAAGTTTTTGATGGTGATGACAGTTTGACAGGCAACTGATTGCTTGGTCACCGGATCATGAGCTCTGAAGGTGATCTTGTGAACTCCTGCTGGGAGATGAGCCTGCAGTTGACTGGCCCAAGCGGGCTGAACCATGATATGCTGCTCATTGAGATTAGTCTCGGGACGATGTAGTGTTACATGGGCCTTGGTCTCTCCGCGATTGAGTAGTATAACCACATTCTCAGGACATTTGATATAGGGTTTAATGCGTGGCACTTGCTGCTGGAATTGTCTCCGTCTGAGGAAGGGCAATTGATTGCTAAAGAAACTGTCACCAAAAGGCTGACAACTGAGCTGATTGCCAAAGGACCAACCCTGCAGGAACATGCAGGATGTGAGGATGGGACCCACAGGTGAGAAACCAGCATTGCACTGCAGATGACAACTCTCACCGAAATTGGAGTTCCGTTGGGTACAACTAGCTGGATAAATTAGACCATTGCGAGCGGGTTGTAGAGGAGGACACTGAGCGCCGGTCTGAGTGGTTATGCCACGATGTGGGGTGAGGGCTGCAAAAAAGGAGCTTATATTATTTATTTATAAATACAACTAAGGACCTTAAATTTATAATAAAAAAAAATTTTTTCAAACAAACGAAATAAATGCTTATGATTAGACAGCGGATTTTTCATATTTTCAAACCGATTATAATCCTCGTAGGACAAACAAAATGAGCACAAGACTATGCGCTTTCTATCCATTAGCTCAACACCATTAACACATTCAAATAAGTGCGCTTTCAAAAAACAAAAGCCGAAAATCAGAATTAAAACTAATTGATTGAAAATCTCTTAGTGTTTTCATTCAGTACTGTACCCTTTCCGAATTCGATCGGACGGGAATTTGAAAAAGTTCAGATTTCCATGAATCGATTACAGAATTCGGTTAAATCGATTTGCTATTAAAACAACCCCATAAAAACGTGGTGCATCTTCAAATTAGCTAAAATTCATTGTTTTGATTTGATTATTGCCCATGGTTTCGCTTAAACGCAAATTTAAAAAAACACACACACATTTTGTAAATTTGTAGGCGGCTGCGTCTGTGCTGATCGCATTCTCTCGCTCTATATATATAAGCCGCTATAACTGTAATCGCGCTCTCCTATTCTCCGTTTTATTTCTACTCTTTGTCGCTTTCATTTTCGGCAGCGCGTTTGGCAATTTGGCTAGTTAGTTAGTTATTTATTAGAAGTCGAGGCGCACACAAACGTATTGCTAAATTGATAATTGAGAGGTGCTGAATACTCTCGGTAGTTCAGTAAACTAGCAGACAGTTGGTCTCAACTCCAAACTCAGTCTCAGTCTTGACTCGCATTAAATAAGACCCTTAAAATTGATTAAGAACTTGTTTTTTTTATTGGACAATTCTGTGATAAAAAAAACTAACTAATGGCTTGTTAGTCGAACATGAAGACACATGTTTATTAGTGCGTAGCTGTCTTGTATGAAAACCAATTTTTTTTCTAGTTCTTTGCAGCCCATAGCTTAAAACAAGAAAAAAAAGCGCTATAGTACTCGTCTGTGAAGTGCCGCCCATACTGTTGCGACCGGTGCTCCATAACTATTTATTTTACTTAAACTCGAGAAGAATCTCGAATATAAAATGTCAGAAGGTTCAAGCCTTATCTATTAAACGAATGTTTTTTGGACATTGCGGGGGCGAGGCCAAAATTGAAAATAAACTTGATCTGCCGCAAGTATAAGAAACATATGTTCTATACATGTCAAACCTCTATCTCTACCATCTCGAGATCTGCGTTTTGGGCCACAAAAAATTAATCGGTATATTTTATAGCGAATTTAACGAAAATCCAAAGCCAGATATTTGAAGTGTCAATAGTGCGCTCGGGGCTTCAAAGTTTCCACTTTACCCGTAATTTTTTAGGCAGAGAACTTTTACAAAAATTTGGAAAGAATTATTCCAGCACTTTATGAATTGTTATGATAGCAACTCGATGGAAGGGCACCAAATTTATGATTCCTTGTTTATATCCAATATGCAAGAGGATGAACCAATGACTCCGTGTATTTGGTTGGATCTATGAAAGCGCCCAAAGATTTGGAAAAACTACCATCAACAGGAGAGTTTCTTGCAGTGCTGTTTTATAATTCAAAGCATAAGCTAGCCCAAGTGATCGCTGGTCAACTAAGGTAAACTTACAATAGAGTTTTAAATAAATGTATGGTGTTTTTAATTCAAAGTGGCAGATTACAAATTCGCCTATCGAATATCGAAAGAACTCCGAATGCAAAACGCTTTGAATTTTCTATCGTAATTGAGTACATTGAAAATATCAACTAAGGCCCGATTTCTTAAAGGTTCTGATTGGCCAACTGCTGGTCAAATTTGTTAATCCAGTGGACAAGCGGTCAAGTCATTTGGCTATCTCAACACCAGTTTTATCAGATATCGATAAATTCCTATCGCTGCAATAAGGTGACCAGACACGGACAACATATTAGGTATTTTGATCAGGGCTGCAAGCCGGTTTTGAACCAAACCAGTTCAAACCCGGAATCTCGTCTAGAAATTTACTGTGCCGAACCTCCCTAATAATAAAAGCTGAACCTGAACCCGTTCCGAACCTACAGTTTCGGTTCGGTTCGACAAAAATGAAAGACAAAAAACAATTGTGACCTCATTTTTCTGTTATTTGGTCGGTTTTGGGCAACTGAGTCTTAAAATCGTCAAAAAAAGTTTAAAAAAGTGAATAAACGTTCAGAATAACTTATAAAGTCCCCAGTAGCCTCTGGATTTTTAAGATCTTCGACTCAAAAGCTTTTAAAATATTCTCAAAAACAAGAGTTTAACATTACATTGGAAATATTTTTCAGATTACGAAATGAAATAGAACTTAACAGTAAATTATATTTTGAATATTCCCATGTAATCTAAAAATCGCGTTTGATTGAGAGGAGCTCGGCTTTGGCCCTTTGCGTCACGCTGACTTACATATTTTGTGGTGTTGTCGTTTAGGGCTTTAAGGTGGTCGTGTAGAGGGAGTGGAAGTACTTAGAATTGAGTACTATGTTTGATTACTGAGTATCGAGTGTAGAGTATCGGGTATAGAGTATCGAGTATAGAGTATCGAGTACTTAGAGTCGAGTACACTCAGTATCAAATACTGAGTATAGAGTACTTGGTATCGAGTACTTAGCATCGGTTGCTGAGTACCAAATACAAAGTGTCTAGTATTAGTATCGAGTTCTTAGTATTGAGAACTAAGTATTGAGGTCTTAGAATCGAGTACTGAGTATCAAATACAGTGTTTCGAGTACTTGGTATCGAGTACTTAGTATCAAGCACTAAGAATTAAATACTACCTAATCGAGTACAGAGTATAGAGTACTTAGTATAAAGTTCTTAGAATCGAGTACTAAGTAGAGAGTACTTAGTATCGAGTACATAGTGTCGAGTACTGAGTATCGAATTCTGAGAGTCAAGTACTTGGCATCGCATCGAGTATGTGGTGTCGAGTACTTGGTATGGAGTACTATTATCGATTACTGAGTACCGAGTTTTGAGTATCGAGTATATAGTAACACACAATCACAATAGTGTGAAAGGCGGAGCCTATAGGGTTTTTTGAATGCAATTGAATGCTGCTGGTAATATTTTTGCAAAAAATATATTAACTAATTGATTGCGATGAATGAAAAGCTATAGCTGGGGACACTTGTTTACCTGTACGGCTTATTAAAGGAACGCTGACTACACAGTATCCAGCCGCAGTGATAAGGAAGTTGCCACATGCATAAGAACGCAGATCCGCCAAGTCCTGCTAACAGTACTAGTATCAACAAATTGAAACTCAACTGAAGCTAAGGCTACAACTCAATCTCTGAAAAATCATTGAAAAAATGCGGCATCACCCAGATCAGTTAAGTAATTCAGCCTCTTTCAGTACTCTCTTGCAATATTTATTCGTTGCTCTACCTGTTCAAATTCCATTTCCATTGCGTGGAGTTGAAAAATTCGTTTATTCATAAAAATTTTGTGGAAGCAAATAATAAAATAAACAAACCAAACAAGGGATTATCGGCAAAGATGATTGAAATCCTGCGAAGTCTGTACAGTGGCAATAATACTAAGGTATGGGATGGACATGCATGATCGGAAGAATTTGCGACGAATCAAAGTTTAAAACAGGGATGCCTACTCAACCCTCTCTTCTAAGCTCTCTTTGTGGACGACATTGTAGAAAACCTTCCAGGAGGAGTCAAAATGGGTGGACACATTTTTACGTGATAACTAAGGGAGACAAGCAAGCAACGAATCATGGAGCCGTAATGGAACGTCCCTGGTAATTGTAGAGTCCTTCAAATACCGAGGGGTGACTCTTACTGGAAAAATGCAATTTGACAGAAGCTAAAAGACACCCAAGCAGCTTTGAAAAGCAGCTTTACTAAGCCGAAGAAATGTCAATCCTAGCACCAAATACAAAATGTACCAGGCGACAGCCAAAGTGATAACGTGCTACTCATCACAAGTATGGGGATGTATCCAATATGAAAACGTTGAATGCAGTCTAAGGTTCTTTATAAAAAAGAGTTTTCAACTCCCACCAAACACTCCCAACTATGCGATTCACTTAGAAACGGAATTGCCACCCTTACGTTAAAAAAACATTCGATATGCCTGAACATAGATATCCGAAAATGGTTGCAAATCACCTGCTCGTAACCGATTCACAATATTTTTGCCAGTGGATAAGTTTGGCACTGGAGTTCGAGACGGAGTTAACAGTTGAAAATCCCAATCATTGGGAAATTCATCAGAGGGGCTAATACTCAGTATAGAATCAACAATGCTGCAAAGATGGAAAACGGAAGCGAGACTTATCGCCTCGAGAAACTCCTACTCAAAGTTATGCTACAATATGGCCGAAAATAACTACTTCCAAGATGCTTTTGAAACATTCAGGATCTTGCACACTCTCGGCACTGCACTTTCTCGGCAGATGCCCGATACTACAGGAGCTGAGAATTACATACTTGTGAAAACCAAGGCTGACTAAGGAGGAATGTCACACGGCGCTAAATGGAAGGAGCTGGATGGATTTGGCTTCATTCATAAGCCTGTTGTCAGTTTCATTGCCTAGGACAAGATCAAGAAACAATAAACCATTCAATAAGTCAGTCAATCAATCAGTCTGCCATTTCTCGTACTTTATTTCCCCGTAGTGCTCAAGATGCGAACTAAAAACTAAGCTTAATTTAATTGAAACTCTCTTTTAAATCAATTGTTTAATTTTCGTCAAGGTTTGATCATTAATTTCGCATATTTTAACCCAATGGGCGCGTTCAGCAGAGACAATTGATCACCGATCATGTTTTTAAATATTTTTTTATGACTTACCAAACTGTATGGTGTCAAAAGAAAATGAATACAAATAGACTATAGTGAATAATCAATATCATTGATCAGTGATCAAGATGTGCTGCTGAATGCGACCATTCTGTTCCTGCTACTAAGCAAAGAAAGTTTGTAGTACGTAACTTACCCAGGCACTTGTTCTCCAGACCCTCCCACTGTCCTGTGGCTCCACAGCTTCTGATCTCCGAACCTTGTAGCACATAGCCGGGATTACAGGTCACTTTGCAGCGTGTGGTATAGAAAAATTTACGCTTATGACGATATTTGTTGCAGTGGGCTTTGCCATTCGCAGGAGCCTGGAAGCGTGTGCATTGATCTCTAACTTGTGGTGTTTGAGGTACCTGAGGAATCGCAGGAATTGACGGTTGTTGTGGTAGCTCTGGTAGCTTGGGTAGTTCAGGAAGTGGCGACAATTCTGGTAGTTTGGGTAGCTCAGGAAGTGGAGCTAACTCTGGTAGCTTGGGTAGTTCTGGTAATTTGGGCAATTCAGGAAGTCGTGATACTTTAGGTACCAAAGGAGCGCGAGTGGTGGTGGTGGTCACCTCCACACATCTGAGACCATCTTGTGACAATCTTTGTCCCAAACTGCATTCACAACGAAAACCTCCGGGTTCATTGATGCACCAGCCACCCAGACAGCCACCATCTTGCTCTTCACATTCATTCACATCCTGGCAACGGCGATGATCGCTGTCCAAACGATAACCCGCAGGACAACTGCATTTGAATGAACCTTGCGTGTTCTCACACTGATGCGAGCAGGCGCCATTATTCAGCTGACATTCATCTATGTCCACGCAGGAACCTCCAGATCCCAGCATATAACCCAAGTCACATTTGATGGGTTCACAACCTTCTGAGGTTTTTTGCGTACCACTAGGACAATTGACCACAGCAGCACGACAACTGCGACCATCTGATTGGAGTATATAGCCCAAAGGACAGCCACACTCAAAGCTGCCCGGCTTATTGATGCACACATGAGTGCAGCCACCAGATAAAAGACCCGCACACTCATCAACATCCTCACAAGAATGCTTATCGGCCTTTAACTCGTAACCGGAATCACAGGCACAGGCGTAGCTACCTAGAAGATTAATGCAGATGCTGCTACAATTACCAAAATCCAGAGCACATTCATCTATATCCAAGCAGTCCACACCAGAAGAAGGATTAAGCTCGTAACCCGAATGACAGGAGCAGGCAAAGCCACCGGGTTGATTCAAGCAAAGCTGCGAGCAGTTGCCATTGTTAAGTAGACACTCGTCTATATCCAGGCAGGTGTGAGAGTCGGAGTCTAGGACAAAACCCAAAGGACAAGCGCACTGATAGCCACCGGGTAAGTTCAAGCAGAAATGAGAGCAATTGGCGTTATTCAAGGAGCATTCATCTATGTCCAGGCAGGCGGCAAATGAGTTGGATGAGTAGGATGAAGTCAAGCCCCTGGCATAGCCCTTGGGACACAGACAGGTATAGGAACCATTAAGATTCTCGCAAAGCATTTGCTCATCGCATTCATGTACCCCCAGTTGGCACTCGTCCACATCAAAGCAAATTTCGCGCTGACCCTCCAGTTGGAGCATTTCAAAGCCATCACTGCAGACGCATTCATACGCACCTGGCAGATTACGACACAACTGCTGGCATCCTCCCTTGGCCACCAGACACTCATCCACATCCTCACAGCTCTTACCATCGCTACTCAAGCGATAACCCTCGCGACAGGAGCACAAACCTTGGCGTGCCGTCAAGCAAATCTGCTCACAACCATTGTTGTTCACCTCACAAGGATCCTCGCCCACACAGGTGTACTCCTCCACCAGGTACATACCCCCGGGACACAAACATTGATAGCCTCCCTCTGTATTCAAGCAGCTGTGACTACACAGATGAGTCTCCTCCTGACATTCATCCACATCCGTACACGTCTGCCCCTCATTCGTATACCCCGGTGGGCAGTTACAACTAAAGTCCTCCTCGCCATCCACACAACTGCCGGGACGACATTTTTCATGTCCTTGCTGCTTCGAGCAGGGTGTCTCCATCACCTCACAGCCATGCTTATCCGCAGCCAAATGATAGCCTTTAGGGCACACGCACTCATAGCCCTTCGCCTCTGGCAAATTCACACACTGATGAGCACAACGGGTACGATTCAGCTGAGGATTATCCAAATCTTGGCAACTATCAGCCTCACAATTCTGCTGATCTTCGAGTAAATGATAACCATTTTGGCACTGACAGCGATAGGAGCCTATGGTATTCTCACACTTTTGCTGACACAAACGATGTGGCACATGAGCCTCATTGGTTGCATCCTCTACGATAATGTCGCACTCGTTGACGTCCTCACAAGTGCTACCATCGGCGGACAGTGCAAAACCTTTATTGCAGGTCAGCTCCGGAGTGGCCACTGTTGTGCTAGTGGCTGGTGTCGGGACTTCGACTTCGACTTCGACATCACTGTCCTCTTCTAGTGCTGGAACTTCTTCTTGTGTGGCTTCTTCTTTGGTGTTTAAGGGGAGAATACAACGATATGAACCGGGAGTATTCTCACAACCGCTGGAACACTGGGCAACTACAGCTGGGTCAGTGCACTCATCAATATCTGAAATGTACAGAGTGAAATGAATGAATGAATGAAAGGTCTTACTCCCATGGCTTATTCTAGAGCAAAGAATCCACTTTTATGAAGAAAAACTCCAAGCCAAACACCGCCGAAAAGTAGACGGCACCTAGACTGATTCCTACTAGGAGTGATAACTCACTTTCATAAGTGCTCCTTAAATTCTCTACCGAATATCCGATTAGCCAATCTACTAAAGCCTTGCAAAACCCCTAAATTGGATGCTGTCTACGGAAAGGTAGTCAAATCACTTCCAAATCAGACAATTTCCTTATTTTGTTGGCTGTTTAACGCAGTTTTCAAAGTCGCTCATTTTGCAAGCACTTGGAAACGTGCCTTGGTGGTCACGATACCGAAAAAGGACAAGGACCCACATAATGTGGACTCGTATCGTTCTATTAGCCAGCTGCCTACGTTCTCTAAACTTTTAGAGCAACTTCTTCCAGCAAGGCTTTGGACTTTTGAGTCTTTTGAGTCTGCGCCTCCAGATCTCCAGTTTGGATTTCGCAGCCGTCGCAGTGCAGTAGAGCAGGATTACAGAGTAGTTAGTCAAATTCTTGAAGCCATTGAGAAAAAGAAAAACAGTATTTTAAGATGTATGCCAAGTCTCGATAGAACCTGGCATGAGGGATTGATGTATACATGGATGACGATTCTCCCGGACACAGAACTTTCTCTGTTGAAGTGCGTGAAGCGAGCTCTTTGTTACGTCCTATTCGTGCTGGTGTCCCACAAGGAAGTCCTGTTTTGTACACAGTTTTTACTGCTGATCTACCGTCTCTTGATACCAAAAGTTCACTTACTGCCGCCTATGCCGATGACACTGTGTTTTTGGCTACAAGCAATATTCGCAGGTCTCCCTATTGAAAAGCACAGGATTTTCTTGACTAATTTGAATGTTGGGGCTCACGATGGAACAGGTAACTTCGGCCAGAGAGTGGCCTTTCCTTTAAGGCTAAAGTCAGAGAAACGGCCTGCACCACCACCATTAAAAGAGTTGAGGTATGTGTAAGTATGGCTCTTCGCGGACTCTTAAACGCGCACTGTTATAGCTGTTATATTCCGGGACTTAATCATATGAAGTCAAACCGTTACAGGGAGCTTATAGTTTATCGTGCCACAATTTTGGCTAGGCCCCATCGTCGCCTAAAACTGTTTGCTGTGGTTCGGATTTTGAGTCTCCGACTTTTGGGAAATTCTCAATCTTTTGGGAAATTTGGGAAATTCTGCTCCTTTACAAAATATTGATTCCAGAATATCCGGCTCGAAGGATCATGACCTAAAAACCAGGAGATTCTACTTCATCATACTTCAATTTAGTATTTCTCCCTCAATATAACTTTAGTCAGTGCCGAAGGGTAGGCATACCGGGGCACTGTACCAAAAGTCATATGGCTCATGACTTCTGTCGTAGTTGTGGGAATGAGGAGGATCTAAGAAGCATCCCACACCTTCTCTGCCACTCTGTATAACTGGTCAGTCTAACAAATCTGCCCCTAGGGGACCTGGCTCTTGTTGTCGTCTCCTCAAGATAGTTTAAGCAGAGAATTTACCTAGAACCTGCTGATCTAACCGTCAACAACCATTTATGCACCGCCTCTTCTTACCCCATTTCCCCTTTTACCCCTTTATTAGGCATCACAATGGGGCAAAATGCCTATAGGTGATCGCAGAGTTCCCACTGCCCTTCAAGAATAACTCCTAATCAAAAATACCTAAAAGTAGGTTTAGACAGGAAGCTACTTTGAAACGAAAATACCAAGAGTGCGTTATTTTGGGCGATTGACAACCAAAATACGCATTAAAATCAACTCAAACTTTCATTGTCCCATTGGTATTTCTGTGACTGAGTTTCCTGTGCCAACAGGTGCTAAATTTGTTCGCTCTCTTTTTATGGAAAAGTAATGGCAAGCGCCGTAAAGTTGTTCTTGTACTGTCATGAGAGAGAGCGACAAGACAGAGCGACACAACCCAATCAACTCTCAAATTTTTCCGCTCTCTGTTCTCATACCCAGCGGCGCACAGCCAACTGAGGCGACTCCACATCATGCATTACAAAAGCTCAAAAGTATAGAACACTTTCGCTATTCTTTGCATACAGAGTTGTCATAAGAAGTTTGGCATGACTTCAAATAATATTCAAAAGCCTAAAAAACAAAAACTTGAAAACATACAATAACTTTAAGCCGACTGAAACTTTAATTTTTGTCCTAAAATTTAAATGAATTTAAATAAGAATTTTAATTTTTGTTCATTCATTACAACTCTATACAGTGCTTGAATTACAGAATATAGAGCCGCACATTACTACTTCATTTACGTTTGCTTAAGGAGCTTTATAGCAAACGCATTACCAACCTATATACCTACTACTCAATAGTATATTGGGTCGCAAAGCATCTGTATTACAAAAGCGCAAACGACTTAAAAAATGTGTGTCGTTTAGTGTCCGGCCCATCCACACCGTCGATTACAATTCTTAGATTAGTATATGCAGTTGTAATGGAGCTCCGAAAAGCTTTCGGCTATCTACCACTGTTTCGATTACTGGGTAATGAGGTTTCGAAAGCAAGCAGTCCACAAAGCGGCCATGCTAATGTTAAAGTAATCTGGGTTGTAATCGATTCTGTCTGTTACGGAGGTGCTCGATTCCGTAATGTGAATTTGCGCCCCTAGGTAAGTATTGTAAATGATCTACTCGAGTAGCGCGGGTAGAGTAACGGCTGCATACATTTTGTTACTTTGATAGGGAAACTCAGGTGTGAAAAATATTAGGTACCTATGCAGTACACTGCTGCTGATCTCTGATATGAACCCAAAACTATCTGAGATATGTAACTCCTTTCTTCCGTTTCCATTCACTTATCCTAGTAGCAAAACAGCTAGCTAGCAACACAGCACTAGGAATACGAGACGCTGAAGCTTGGAACAAGAATAATTCGGAAATACCGGTAACGACATCTGAAACGTCGCGACGTTTGAAAGATCATATGATATTTCCATTCGACAGGATTGAGATAACCTCCCACACATTAGACATTACAATCGCCTACAATATCTACACAGAAGGCTTTAAACTTGACAACAGAGTTGGAGAGTTCCCTAAGCTAATCATTGGAGCAAGGTAGTGTCCATGCAGGATGCAGGAGTAGGAGATAATAGAGGAAAGAACTATATACATATACTAGCAATGTCAAGCTGCCCTCAAGGAGCTCGACTACCACTCCCACAATCTCAAAACACTTATCAAATGCCGAAGTGGATTGATTCAAACCAAACTAAACACAAAGACTGCAACTCGCCCACCTCTCCAGGAAAATTCTAAAACACATAATCTCCAGGAGATATTGTGGCGACATTGCCACCACTAGAGACGATCGACTATCGATTACCACACTATCACGAAGCTGATTCCTCTCTCATCTTCAGGTGTTTCGATAGTAGTGTGTGCATGACAAGCGAACGCGAGGCCAGCGCTCGGAGCTGGTTTCACCTAACGATATATATCAAACTATGTAAGTAAATAACTAAGCAAATAATATTAGTGGAACAAAACACAGACTTTTGGTTCACTAAATTATCCCAGCTAGAAAACTCTCTCATATCAAAATTGCTCTTTACAATCAGCGGTTCAGAGAAAATGAACCCACTCAGGGTTAATAATGAATAAATTTGGTATCTAATCTAAGACAACCCACTCCCATTGCTTATCGCTCCAGACTTACCCACACAAGTCTTGCCCGTTGTTTCATCAATTTGATAGCCCTTCTCGCAGGCACATTGATAGCTGCCTGGCAAGTTGTTACAGATTTGTGAGCAACCGCCATTTGATTCCTGGCACTCGTCAATATCTATGATTAGAAAAAGATAAGTCACGGTTTGATTACATAAAAAAATACCTTAACAAAACCTACCTAGACACTTGACATAGTCCTGTGGATCCAAAGTGTAACCCTCATGGCAACTACACTTGAGACGTGGCTCATTTTCACCTGGAAACAAAACACGTTCACATTTGTGCTGACAACCACCGCGATCTTCACCACAACTTTCATCCAAAAGACGTGGTGTATAAGGATCACTGGTAGGTGCAACCACTATGGGGATTTCAGTGATGGGTGCGTCAGGTTCTTGCTTTAGATTAACCACTATCTCGGGCTCAATCACAGGTTCAATTGTCTCAACTTCTCCCTTAGGAGCAATAGCCAAATTTGGTTCCGTCTCTACGTTTTCTTCTTTGACGGGAGGTGGTGGTGGCAGCGGTGGTTGTGGTTCTTCCACCTCAGCCTCCACTTCATTTACTGCTTCACCTTCCGCATCCACGGTTTCATATTCATCGTAGTCATCGCCTCCATCATCGTCGTCATCATCATCGGGATATTCACCCACTGGTATACAGGCAGGAATCTCACCAAGCCATTCCTTATTGCTACAAAATAGAGCCGTGGCATCTGGACTCTCCAGCTCATAGTTTTCCTGACAGGCATAGTAGGCCACCAGGAATACCTTTTCGGCCTTGCGTCTTTTTTCGTATTTGGCTATCAAACCATGACTAATTTCCGGAGCCTCAACCTTGGCCTGTATACAACTCAAATCCAGAACAGCTGCCAGGGGTAAGGGAACCTTGGATTCCTCGGGTATGGCCAGGATTTTCTTTCGACGCTCAGAAAGATTGGTCTCTGTGGGAAAAAAATTAGTTAGAAAGATTCCATACTATTGAGATCCATCCTAATACACATTTATTCCACTTACCCTTCACACACGTGGGCGGTTGACCCTGCCATTCATCTGTATCCAATTTGCATTTCAATTCGCTGACACCTTTCAGTATAAAGCCCGCCTTGCAACTGTAGATGGCCGTATTTATTTGATCCGTTACCAAAATCTCTGTGGTGGCATGCTTCACATGAGGCGCCACCTCACAATCCTCATAGAGAGCAAGTGTTGCTATAAAAAAAAACACACAAATGAAACATCTTTTAATCTCTACATATATGGTAAGGCTATAAAAAAAACAAACAATAATGTTTGCCAAAAGATTTTCATTCGCTTATTTTTATTTTCAGGCGAAATTTATGTGCAAAGTTTATGTTTTCAGTTTTTAAATGCCGGCCGGTACTTAAGTGGTCTTTTCTTATAGCCTTGCCAGGCGGCTCCCATGATTCATTCAAAAATTGTCTATATGTAGGGTACATATTTTGTGTGTAGGAATAAGTAGGTGTCATAAAAATTAACGGGATGGCTCATTAGCTATCAAAGTTAATGATTTCTAAGAAATTCTTGGATGTTTTTATGGATATATTCTAATTTATCGTAAGTAGCGTAAATGAACTGTGCAATGAATTTTTTATTATTTTCCATAGGGCACGATTTATACAGCTTCTTAAATAATGGCTTTTATTTTTTAGATTTTATGGAGAGCCAAGAAGTGGAACGGTTTAGAAATGCTAATGAGAAACTACAGCAACATATAGTTGCGGGTTTTTATATGTTTATTTCTTATTTTAATGCTTTAAGGGGGTCTTCTCATTGAGCAACTTTTTTTTTGACTTTTTTTTTGCATTTATTTATAGCTTGGATATTCAAAAATATCCCCCCAAAAGGATTTTCGAAAACTCAAATTAGTTTAGGAGATATAGTCCTTTTAGTGACCCAATGTGACCTAAATTCCCTAGCAACTGCAAACTTAAAGCGCGTTTATCTCGAAACCACGTTTTTCGAACTGGCGGCCATGATATCTCCAGTTCAACTGAACCGATTTTCATGAAGCATAGTGGAATCGACGCAGAATTGTCACCATTCTCGGGTGAACCTCGACCATAATTTTAAAAAATTTTTTACTATTTTTTTTTTACACTAAACTACAAAAAAAAGCCCGAAATTGAAATTTTTTTTTGAATGGCCGCCATTTTGTCAAAAAAAATCACAAAATTAAGTTTGAGGTTCAGCCGAGAATTACATCTATACTGATTATAACCCCGTTTTTTTTTTTCATTTCGGACGCTCCGGAGACCCGGAATCGTGGCCGCCGTGACGATACCTTTTTTTTCACCACCAACTTTGAAGTCTCATTACTTTTTGAACAGCCCTCGTATCGAGGCAAAAAAAAATTTTTATTTACTTTAAACCTTTTGTAATACAATAAATAAAAAAAGTTTTCAATTATTCTTTGCGTTTTCAAATAAGAATTTTTTTAAAAAGGGTCCAAAAAACGGGTTTTGAATGAGAAGACCCCCTTAAATAATGGCTTTTATTTTTTAGATTTTATGGAGAGCCAAAAAGTGGAACGACTTATAAATGCTAATGAAAAACTACAGCAACATATCGTTGCGGGTTTTTATCAGTTTTCACTTCGCGCGAAATGGCCGCGAAATGAAAAATCCCATATAAAACAACCTGTTGCGTAAATTTTCGGTGTCGCGATTTCGTAACCAGTTTCCACTCCACACAAAAAAAGACTACGTACTGGCACTACGTTCTGTTACCAATTACGTAGCGAGTTAAGTGCTGTTAACGCCTAGTTCCGCGCGAAATTGTGTGAGAACGAATCGAATCGATATTTCGCACGGAATTGTAGGTACAAGCACAAACATAGTTGCACCAAAAAAAGAATCTGCCAGAAATCACAGGCACAGTCGATCACAGGCATTTTCTAATGTTGATAAACTTTATTTAATAAACGCAGTGAAAGATAAGACCGAGCGGGAAGCTTGACAAAAGTGGTAAGTCATGCCGCTACATGTTGAAACATTACTTATAATTAAATTTATATATATTTAAAGTGATGAATGAATGCAAGGCTGTCTGGGTAGCGCTGAAGGACAGCAACCGGTGCCACACCAAATGCCATCTGCAAAGCGCTTCCTGACAGGTAGCTCAGGTGGCGTTCCATTGGATTGACCTTCTTTGACTGAGTCCAGAGACATTGATTAAAAGTTCGCGGGCGCAACCGACCGCCGAAGAACACTAGTAGCCGAGACGAATTTGTGTGCCATTGAGAGCTTGGTCTCCCAAATATTCAGTATTTCTATGGGTCAATCTAAGCAGCAGGGACTGAAGCATTTAATAATGTTGACCTTTAGGCACCCCATTTGAAACAACATTCATTGCGATAGCTCTAAAGATTGCTAGAAGGCATAATAACAAGAAATAATAATTTGTTTTCATTTTATTTAAGGGGGTCTTCTCATTCAAAACCCGCTTTTTGGACCCTTTTTAAAAAAATTCTTTTTTGAAAGCGCAAAGAATAATTAAAAACTTTTTTTATTTATTGTATTACAAAAGGTTCAAAGTAAATAAAAAATTTTTTTGCCTCGATACGAGGGCTGTTCAAAAAGAAATGAGACTTCAAAGTTGGTGGTGAAAAAAAAAGGTGTCGTCACGGCGGCCACGATTCCGGGTCTCCGGAGCGTCCGAAATGAAAAAAAAAAAAAACGGGGTTATAATCAGAATAGATGTAATTCTCGGTGAACCTCAAACTTAATTTTGTGATTTTTTTTTGACAAAATGGCGGCCATTCAAAAAAAAAATTCCAATTTCGGGCTTTTTTTTGTAGTTTAGTGTAAAAAAAAAATAGTAAAAAATTTTTTAAAATTATGGTCGAGGTTCACCCGAGAATGGGGACAATTCTGCGTCGATTCCACTATGCTTCATGAAAATCGGTTCAGTTGAACTGGAGATATCATGGCCGCCAGTTCGAAAAACGTGGTTTCGAGATAAACGCGCTTTAAGTTTGCAGTTGCTTGGGAATTTAGGTTACATTGGGTCACTAAAAGGACTATATCTCCTAAACTAATTCGAGTTTTCGAAAATCCTTTTGGGGGGATATTTTCGAATATCCAAGCTATAAATGAATTCAAAAAAAAAAGTCGAAAAAAAAGTTGCTCAATGAGAAGACCCCCTTAATGAAAAAAATATATTCAAGTAGAACATAAAATACTTTTTGGTGCGAGTTCTGCATTATTGTGCATCATTAATTAATTAACAACTTACTTTGAAAAGACTATCGACATCAAAATTTCGGTTATCATATTGATAACAGCAGTTTTGCAGACTCTGTTAAGAATCTGCGAAACATCGTCTATTTCGCGTGTAATATTCCGCGGCGAGTGGAAACTGCGCTTTATGTGCTGATTTTAGTCGACTCAAAAATCAATTCGAAATCTCGGATTGTGTCTTTGGGACCCAGAAAACTTGAATAGATTCTTAGTTTCTGCTTTCAACTTCACTGCTCGACGTCTGGGCATCGAATGCAAGCAAAGAGAGCTGCTTACGCTCATATGCCCGACTTCGGCATGGCTCGTGTGCGTATAAATAGCCGATTGCGCTCGGCCCCTGGGGGCTATGCAGGAACATCGCTAGTCTACAGAGTAAAGCGACCTACAGAAGACCCAACTGGTGATCTTCACAAGGGGATACAAGATCCCAGAGTTCACACTTCCAATCAATGGGGGAACGCAGCACAACAGCGTTAAGAAAGCGAAGTATCGGTATCGAAGTACTCTCTAAAACTGTAAGAGAAACTCAGAGAAAATAATTGAGAAGGCATAAAGCGCGTATATCATTTATTGGTTATACACAGCGGGTCTTTAGACCTATAGTCACCTCTAGGCTAACAACTGAACAACCTCCAGATCAGCTTTCATGGGTATTACAGGATCCCTGCGATCTACCTCCCAGGCGGCCCTGGATGTAATTCTGAACCTGAAACCAGTAGACACTTTCCTGAAGTATGAAGCAGCGAGAAGCGAAGCAAGACTCTGGGATGTGTAATTTCGTAAAGTATCAGTTCCAGACCACAGCAGTTTGGAATAAATGCCAAGGCAAAGGAAAGCGATTACTGTATACCAGTTCACAAATTGAACGACAACTTTGGAACATGTGAAAATAAATTAAAATGTAAAGTAATTCCTCCAGAATAATATTCCACCACAACGAAATATAACATTTGGATGTACAAAAAATGCCTCAGCAGCGAAGCGCAAGGCTCTCTCTAAGAAGAACAGGAAAAGAGAAAAAATAAAAGAAAAAGCCAGCGGTGCGGCAGGAGAAGTGAACGACTGAACAGTCGAACGTCTGAATCGAGACTAAAAGTATTTTTACATTTTCTCTGGACAATCTTTTTGAACACAACCAGCCGCCTACTGAGATTACTCTTAAATTTTCATTTATATCGAATCAAATATTCTTGTTACTAACTACATGATGGGTGATACAGCAATCAAGCCACTTTGAAATTTGAGATTTATGGGGTTTTCAAAGAATTACTTGAAAATACTCATCCTGGGTGAGTCAAATGTTTTTGCGACCCCATTTAATATTACAATATGCTACTTTCGTCTTTACACTAAAACGCTCTACCAAATTTATTGAAGTGAGGTCTGCGTACAAAAGTGAATTCGGATTCGGAAAGATATGCGTATGAAAGAAAACGAGTCCTTTAATAAAAGGTCTTGGGGGCGAACAAATCCTATGGAAATTGCCGACAAGAAAAGGAAATACCAATAAATAGAACTATACCGAAAATGTAGTTTTTACAATTTTTTCACAAAAGGATTTTTAAAGCGATGCTGTTTTACGGACGTTAGACTGGGGGACCAAAACGAACAAAATTTTGTCTTTGCAAAAGATTTCTTTCTCAGCGCTTTTGACTTTGCAAAGACAGCCGCTTGCAATTTGCCCTTGCAGTAGGTGGCTTTGTGTGTGTGTGTGTATGGGTGGGCAAAAGGTTGAAAAAAATGACCAAAACAGTGTCCAAATAGTGAGCAGTCATTAAAGCATTGACCAAACAGTTACCCAAACAGTGACCAAAACATTGACCATAAGAGTGATCGCAACAGTGACCTCAACAGTGACCAAAAGAGTGACTACAACAGTCACCAAACAGTGACCAAAACAGTGACTACCAAACTGACCAAAACAGTAACCAAAACAGTGACTGAACAGTGATCAAAACAGTGACCGAATAAAAGACCAAATAATGGTCACCAACCAGTAACCCAAACAGTGAGCAAAACATTGACCATAAGATTGTTGTCAACACTGACCTCAACAGTGACCAAAAGAGTGACCACAACAATGACTACAACAGTCACCAAACAGTGATCAAACAGTGACTACAAAAGTACCAAAACAGTGACCAAAACAGGGACCAAAACTGTTACTAATTTTAATTTTAAGAGTTCGATACTCAGTTCTCGATACCAAGTTTTTGATACTCAGTACTCGAATATAAGTACTCAATACTTAGTAATCGATACTAAGCACTCTGGGCTAAGTACTCCATACTAAGTTCTCGGTACTCATTTCTCGATTCTAAAGATTCAATAATTGGAGCTCGATACTTAGTACTAAGTACTCGTAGCACAGTATTCGTTTTTTTGATACTTAATATTCGATATTCAGTATTAGATACTCGATACTCAGTGCTCATCTCTCGACACTCAATGCTAAGGACTCGATTTACAGTACTCGTTAATCGAAACAAAGTTATCGACACCGAGTACTAAAAACAAAGTATTCGATACTAAGTACTCATTACTCACTGTTCGATATTCGATACTAAGAACTCGATATTTAGTACTCTATACCCCGTTTTCGATATCCAGTAGCCGATTATCAGTACACTGTATTCGACACTCAGTACCACGACTATCGTGAAATGCTTTACAACAACACCACAAAATATGTATGTCAGGACTGCGAGATGCGTGATGTGTGACGCTGAAAATTACTAAAATCTTCCGTACCGAAGCTAAAGATGTTTCACATCAAAAAGTCCCTTTTGAGGGATAAAAAAAAGCTTTTCTTCCTGGAGTTAAAGTTTACCCAACATTTGGAAGATCATTTTAGCAAAAATCACCTTGATGAGTTCTTTTGGAGACCAAAACCTTCCCATGATTTTACCGAAAAGTAAATTTGGAAATTTTCGTGGCTTATGGACCATTTTTTCGCACATTTCTCCAGCTTGCAAAACTTCCCGGGCAAGAGTTCAAACAAACTCTGAAACATTCGTGATTTTTACTCAATTATTAAAAAAAAAAAAAAAACATTCAACTTTGATCTTGGCCTACCTTAACTTCAATTTTGTTTTACCCCGGGAAAATTTTGGGTTTGGTAGTCGACCACTCTGTTGATGCTAACAAACTTTGCCTTTGAATCGGTAAATATTTCTATTATTTATCCTATTTATGTGACAGATTTATGCATTTGTTCATATGCAGGAAATGCCCATATGTCAACCGTCTTGGTCTAACATGTCCCATTTTATTTATTGTATATTTCCTTTCACCCACTTACCTTGCACAAAGGCAACGCATGTGAGAGCACATAAAACATATTGTCTTGCCGCCCACATTTTGTTGACCTAAAATCCTTTACGACTCACAACTTCTGGAGATCTGTATGTATGGTGCACACCTTAAAACACGTTCCGTTCGTATTTCATTAATAAATTTCACTATTTTTTTTTGTAGTTTCAGAACATGCTTGGTGACAAAAGGCTGAAAATATATACACAAAAACAC
Source organism: Lordiphosa collinella (assembly GCA_018904265.1). Classification (NCBI taxonomy): domain Eukaryota; kingdom Metazoa; phylum Arthropoda; class Insecta; order Diptera; family Drosophilidae; genus Lordiphosa; species Lordiphosa collinella. Next base: position 159,949 of record JAEIFV010000396.1, on the reverse strand, counting down.
ACAGACACATGGTATAAAAACCCATTAAAAGATTAACGCGTCTTTATAAATAGCACGCACACACAAGAGCACATAATCAATTGGAAATAAGGACAATAAAACGTAAGAAAAGACAATTGAACACCAAAGTAGACTTGTAAAACTTGAAACAAATGACAAATTTTTTAAAATATATTAAAGTTTTTTAGTTTAAGAAAACGTTTTCTTAATATTTTTTGGATTTTGGAAAGAATGAACACGCACCGTTTCCGACCAGAGCGCCGGCAAGACTGAAAATCCAAAAGAAAATGCCACCTTTTGGTGAAGGGAATATATTCAGATTTGTGTGTTTGTCTCCAAGAAAGATAAGTCTTAAGATATTTATACCCATATCTATGTATGTATATACATATATCTGCAGACATTTCATACAAGTGTCACTGGCAGAGAGAAGGGGGGGAAGTGAACGTGTAAGCCTGCGGGCATTGCATTGAACTTGAAGCATCATTATTTTTACAAAATGCAATTATTGCATAAACTACTCAATCATCTCTGAAATCAAATGCGCCGCTAATAATTGTAAATGTAATTTTTCCTCGTTACTCAAGCTAAATTGTTTTTAATTAAAACTAAATGCACATGGAATTGGCAACGTACGTATCAAAAGACTCTCGCGTAGGTGTGGTACACACTCTTTGGACTTATTTGGCCAGCCAACAAACATGTTTTGTTTTATTTTATTTCATTTTACATTTTATATAGTAAAGTAGCTCACCCGACCCATATAGAGAGACACACAGAGGCTCGCCCCCAGGCCACAGACAGCAGCAGTTCTTTATAGAACGTTTGATTGACAAATTGTTTGGGTTTTCGAAATGTTTTAAGGTTAAACATAATTGACCATTTGATTGACCCAGGGATTGACAGACGAAAACCAATTTTACAATTTATAGGCGACAATTGCAAGCGTTTAAAAACGCGCGCGCGTTTAAAACCGCTTCATTTAATGGTGGGCGTGCGACTTTGCTACGCTTTTTTTATGCTTTTGTTGTATTTATTTCCACTTTGTATGGTCATTTAACTGATCTGTTTAGCGAGATATAAACAATTTCTATGCGCTTTCTTTAGCAGTGGGTTTTATTTTCCCAACTTAACCTAACTTGGCATTTGCGGAAATTGCTCAAGGGCGTGGTTTATATGTAAATAATTGTATGTGTGTATATGTATGTAATAATGTGATATAACTATGCTCTCTGGTCTAGACAGCCGTTTGTCTTATGGTGTCAGTGGTCAATTTATGTTGACATTTTCCAAGGCATTTGGATTTTTTAATCTCTGGCTAAAATAAAATGTGTCTATTTGGTTCTATTGTCTAGACTTTTATTCTATGAACTTCCGTTGACCATGAGTAGGGGGGAGAGTAGATCTACTTAAATTAGCTTGAAAATTAAAAATAAACAAGTTAAACCGTCCAAAAAATTTAATCATGTGAAGTAATATTTTGGTTTAACAATCTAGAAGGTAAATTAATAGCGGTTACACTCTTCTTTTTGTATACTCCGTACCAAAGATACACAAATAGCGCTGTTCCGAATTCCAAGTCGATTTTTGTGTACTTATCTCTCTAGTCAAAGAGAGTAACATGGGCAATAGTTTGAGGGGAGAATTTGGTGATAGTTTGACAATATACACAAATTTTACTCCTAGAATACTTGTAAGCGATTCTATTTTATTAATTGGCCTCGCTTTTTCATCATCCGATCTTTGAAACTGAAACTGCAAAAAACTGAACATATTTACGTACTTTACTTTACACGTCTGTACCGTCTAGCGTGAAGTTTCATACTGAGCTTTCATTTGGACAATAGGTGCCTGTAAATGTGAGCGCAGTTTTCTGTGTCTGTTTTGTAGTTCAGTCGCTTGTCTGTTGGTGTGTTTATAATGTGAAGCATCTCGAGAGTGAACCGTTTACTATAATTCGATTCTTGTTGTAGGACGAGAGCCGTTTTTTGTATCGTTGTTTGATGTCTGAGCTTGAAGTCCGACTTATGTTGGGAAATTCTTGTTTTAAGTTTCGACTTAGTTGTTCCAATGTATAACTTGTTGCAACAGTTCTCTACATTTCCATTGCATGGTATCCTGTATATCAGATTACTCCTATCCGATGTAGCTACTTTCGACTTCGTCCTATTGTAACACAAAAACAAAGACAAAAACAAAGACAAAAACAAAGACACTACAAGGACAAAAACAAAGACAATACAAACACAAAAACAAACACAAAATCAAAGTCAATAACAAAGACAAAAACAAACTCATAAACAAACACAATAACAAACTCAAAAACAAACACAAAAACAAATACTAAATGAAAAGCCCAAAAACAAACACAAAAACCAAAACAAATTCAAAAACAAAGACAATAACAAACACAAAAACAAAGACAACAAACACAAACACACACACAAAATACTGAGTATCTAAAACTTATCATCGAGTACTTAGACCCGAATACATAGAATCAAGTACTAAGTACCGAATACTCAGTCCCTAATACTTAGTATCGAATACTTAGAAGTATCGAGTATCGGAGTATCGAGTACTTGGTATCACACATTTTAGGACAGTTTTGATAGCATTCCAGTCTTTTTCGTATGCTCGGTCTGACTAAAATTGGCATTAATGCGCTCAATTTGTGATCATAAATGATACTTATGTCGGGAAATTGCAGTATCCAAGTAGCGACTCTTCTTGAAAAGTCGTTTTTAAGCAGTTCTCTGATCAGTTTCGTCGGATTTTAGAGACATTTGCAGGCCTTTCTCAACTTCTATTTCAATAAATCATATTTTGAGCATATGATATGATGAGTCAAATTCTGAAATCCCGTTCGTTTGTGACGATAATATCAGTATCATCGGCATATGCAAGTATCTTGATATCTTTATAAATAAAATTTCCAAATTTACGGTTTCGGTAAAATCATGGAAAGGGCGGACAATTGGTCTCCAGAAAAACTCATCAAGGTGATTTTTGTTAAAACGATCTTCCAAATGTTGGGTAAACTTTAACTTCAGAAAGAAAAGCTTTTTTTTATCCCTCAAAAGGGACTTTTTTGATGTGAAACATCTTTAGCCTCGGTACGGACGATTTTAGTAATTTTCAGCGTCACACATCACGCATCTCGCTGTCCTGACATATTTAGTGGTGTTGTTGTAAAGCATTTCACGATAGTAGTGTGCTGAGTGTCGAATACAGTGTACTGATAATCGGGTACTGGATATCGAAAACGGGGTATCGAGTACTAAATATCGAGTTCTTAGTATCGAATATCGAATAGTGAGTAATGAGTACTTAGTATCGAATACTTTGTTTTTAATACTCGGTGTCGATAACTTTGTTTCGATTATCGAGTACTGTAAATCGAGTCCTTAGCATTGAGTGTCGAGAGATGAGCACTGAGTATCGAGTATCTAATACTGAGTATCGAATATTAAGTATCAAAAAAACGAATACTCTGTTACGAGTACTTAGTACTAAGTATCGAGCTCCAATTATTGAGTCTTTAGAATCGAGAAATGAGTACCGAGAACTTAGTATCGAGTACTTAGCACAGAGTGCTTAGTATCGATTACTAAGTATTGAGAACTTGGATTCGAGTACTGAGTATCAAAAGCTTGGTATCGAGTACTGTGTATCGAGCTCTTAAAATTAAAATTGATAACTGTTTTGGTCCCTGTTTTGGACACTGTTTTGGTACTTTTGTAGTCACTGTTGTAGTCATTGTTGTGGTCACTCTTTTGGTCACTGTTGAGGTCAGTGTTGACATCAATCTTATGGTCAATGTTTTGCTCACTGTTTGGGTCACTGGTTGGTGACCATTATTTGGTCTTTTATTCGGTCACTGTTTTGATCACTGTTCAGTCACTGTTTTGGTTTATTCGGTCACTGTTTTGATCACTGTTCAGTCACTGTTTTGGTCACTGTTTTGGTCAGTTTGGTAGTCACTGTTTTGGTCACTGTTTGGTGACTGTTGTAGTCACTCTTTTGGTCACTGTTGAGGTCACTGTTTGGGTAACTGTTTGGTCAATGCTTTGATGACTGTTCACTAGTTGGACACTGTTTTGGTCATTTTTTCAACCTTTTCCCCACCAAATTGCAAGCGGCTGACTTTGCAAAGTCAAAAGCGTTGAGAAAGAAATCTGTCGCAAAGACAAAATTTTGCTCGTTTTGGCCCCCCTGTCTAACGTCCGTAAAACAGCATCGCTTTTAAATTACTTTTGTGAATAAATTTTTAAAACTACATTTTCGGTACAGTTATATTTATTGGTATTCCATTTTCTTGTCGGCTATTTGCATATGATTTGTTCGCCCCCCAACACCTTTTGTTAAGGGACCCGTTTTCTTTCATACGCATATCCTTCCGAATCCGAATTCACTTTTGTATGCAGACCTCACTTCAATAAATTTGGTAGAGCGTTTTAGTGTATAGACGAAAGAAGCATATTGTAATATTAAGAGGGGTCGCAGAAACATTTGACTCACCCAGGATGAGTATTTTCAAGTAATTCTTTGAAAACCCCATAAATCTCAAATTTCAAAGTGGCTTGATTGCTGTATCACCCATCATGTAGTTAGTACCAAGAATATTTGATTCGATATAAAATGAAATTTAAGAGTAATCTCAGTAGGCGGCTGGTTGTGTTCAGAAAGATTGTCCAGAGAAAATGTAAAAAAACTTTTAGTCTCGATTCAGACGCTCGACCGTTCAGTCGTTCACTTCTCCTGCCGCACCGCTGGCTTTTTCTTTTTTTTTTCTCTCTTTTCCTATACGACGACTTTTGATTTTGTTCTTGGACAGTGGCTTTCGCCTAGCCATTCGCTTACGTGGATTTATCTTACCCATGCGCTTCGCTGCTGCGTTGGCATCTTTTGTACATCCAAATGTTGTAATTTGTAGTGGCGGAATATTATTCTGGAGGAGTTACCTTACATTTTAATTTATTTCCACATGTTCCATAGTTATCGTTCATTTCTGAACTGGTATGCAGTAATCACATCTCTTTGCTTGATACTTTACGAAGTTACACATCCCTGAGTCTTGCTTCGCTTCTCGCTGCTTCATACTTCAGGAAAGTGTCTACTGGTTTCAGGTTCAGAATTACATCCAGGGCCGACTGAGGGGTTAGATCGCAGGGATCCTGTAATACGCAGGAAAGCTGCTCTGGAGGTTGTTCAGTTGTTAGCCTAGGGGTAACGATAGGTCTAAATACCCGCTGTGTATAACCAATAAATGATTTACGCGCCTTATGCCTTCTTAATTATTTTCTCTGAGTTTCTCTTGCAGTTTAAGAGAGTACTTCGATACCGATACTTCGCTTTCTTAACACTGTTGTGCTGCGTTCCCCCAATGATTGGAAGTGTGAACTCTGGGATCTTGTATCTCCTTGTGAAGAGCACTCGTTGGGTCTTCTGTGGGTCGCTTTACTCTGTAGACCAGCGATGTTCCTGCATAGCCCCCAGGGGCCGAGCGCAATCGGCTATTTACACGCACACGAGCCGAGCGCATGCCGATGTCGGGCATATGAGCGTAAGCAGCGCTTTCTTTGCTTGCATTCGATGCCCAGACATCGAGCAGGGCAGTTCAAAGCAGGGCTGTGTCGCTTTGATATCGCACACCAATACACACTCACTTTTTGGCCTTGCTCTTCTTGAACATCGCTGATATAGAACGTTCTGATGTGCCCATCGTAGGGTGCTAGCAAGAACAGATTCCAATAGCTCACTGTTTGTGGGTAAGAACTTACTTATTATCATTAGAACCAGGTCATCTGCGACTAAGAAACTAAGAAGCCTGGAAATGACTCGCCCCTGAGAAGCGTTGTTCTTCTATTTACTTACGTTGCCTGCACAGAGATTAGAGTTGATCAGTCTGCTGCTAAGCATGTTCATTAGCCAGTAAGTAGTCATCAGGTGAGAGCTAACAGCCATGGAAAAGCAGTCGATTTCATTTAAAACAAAAAGGTTTTTCTCTCTAGAACTTATTTTTCGACCGATTATTCGTACTACAGTCGTCCGATTTTGTCAAAACTTTATAGAATTCTGTATAGGTAACTAAAATGAGAATATGCCAATTATAGGGACGATTCCATTGAAAAACAAAAGTTTTTCTCACTAGAACTAGTTTTTCGACCGATCGTTTCTATGACAGCTATATGCTATAGTCATCTGATCCGGCTGGCTCCGACTAATGTGCGGCGTATATGTACTAAAAGACTTCGTGCAAAGTTTGGTGAGAATAGCTTTCAAACTGACGGTGGAGATAGCATTGAAAGAGACTGACGGACGGACAAGGCAAGAATATATATACTTTATGTGGTCAGAGATGCTTCATTCTATGCGTTACAAACATCCGGACAATTTTATAATACCCTCTGCAAGGATATAAAAATACTTGGAGTGAGATCTCCAAATCTAAATTGGTTTTTCTAATTCTTCAGGATATTCCATAAGGAGGATTTGGGCTTCCCTGTCAAACAAAAATGCTTAACTTGCTGAGCTTTTGCACATCCGAAGAAACTAGCTACGAATTCATGAGATCTTCCGTCGTATTTAACCGCAAATTATTGCAAGGCTTCTTCCGACATCATGACAATCGAAAGTAGTACACTCTCTATAATATCTGCTCCAACATTTCTTGCAACTGAGCTTCTGCCCAACATTCTTCCGTTCTAATGAAATCCTGATAACACATCTTCTTAGCGGATCGCGAAATAACATTTTTTGAATGATTTTGGCTATTCTCGCTTTTGTTCTAGCTTAGAATAGTTTTTCGGCGTCGGGATCTATGCTTACCATTGAAGTAATATCCGATGCACTCAGTTTTCCGCCTTTGTATTCGACGAGATTTGGAACTTTACTGCATTGACGATTTGGATGGCAATTAGCAATGTCCTATTCTGTTCGTCCTGCGCCCAGTTTCCTGTCTGGGCGTAGAACAACCAAATGTTCGTTCAAATAAGCTGCGTTTTTGCACTCAAATCTCTTATCCCGATTCGTTGCGTCCAATCAGTCTCCTACCCACGGTATCAAAAATTTTCGAGAGGTGGCAGGCTACGCCTGAGCAGCTGAATAGGGTGACTTTCTTTATTCTCGACGGATTTCAGGCTACGGAATACGTGGTTGCGGTCTATCTGGACATTGGGCAAGCTTTTAATAGAGTGTGGCACGACGGACTGCCAAATTCAGGGCAAAATAATCCTTTGCAAGGAAATTGTGGAGAGACTCCCCAATTGGCCCAGTTAACCGAACAAAATAAAATTAACACGGCGCGCAAATAATTTAAAAAGTCTTGTTTAATTGAGTTCTCGTATGCAAGTGACTCGCCTGCACTTTACAAATGTTCCAATGCGACCAAAGCAGCGCTGGCGACTGCGCTGCTGCGAGTGAGCTTGAGATTTCGACTGCCCAGCTGAAATGTCTAAATATAGATCAGGCGAGGGAGAAATATATATAACAAGAGCGAGTATCAAAGCAAACAAACATAACTTGGTGGCAGATGGCCATTGATTTGATTGACATTAATTGTAGGTTGGCAAAGTTATAGAAACTTTACATGGGCGGCAAAGCGCAGGGGTTCTGGCCCGAACAGGTATAAAAAAGCAACATTGGAGAAAAGGCTGCTATTGGTGGATAATTAACACAGAAGATGAACCATAATTTTACACAAGTATAACAATTTTCCAAGCCGATTCGTGCCTTAAAACGTTTTACTCTTCAGAAGATGAAATTACCTTACAATAGATGGTTAGTTTCAAACATAAGTTAGCAACACAACATGTATTTACAGGTCACGAAACATTTATTTTCCATTACTGCATCCCTTCAGTGTGTGAAAACCCAAAAAACAAGATCCGAAATAAAGACATGTAGAAAACTGCACAGAAAAAAAATATCCATTTGGTCTGGATATTTCTTTAATATCCTTTCATCATCCAGGGGAGCTGAAAAATCATCCAAGGGATGATAATTTTCCATATCCTTTGGATGATTTTTCAGTTCCATTGGATGATAAAAGGATATTAAAGACATATCCAGTCCAAATGGATACGGGAAATCATCCAATGGATATTTTTGCATATCCTTTTTTCTCTCTGTGTGGGACTTCAAAACATCTTACCTTCTTAACTGCAGCGCCCATTTAAAAACGTTCTCACCTTGATTTCATTAATAAATAAAACTTTTATTTTATTTAACTAAAAATCCATTTTTTTGTTTTTGGTTTGTTAATTACAAAAAAGTCCAATTTTCGTTTTACTTAAACATTAAGAAAATTACATTAATTTGTGCCATATTTTAGAATTTTTATAATTTTTTTTTGGATCGCTGATTTGCTTCAGTGGGCAGTGCCGAAAACCAAACAGAAAACTGAGTAAAAACAATAAACACACAAATCTCCAATTGTTTTGGTTAATTCTTGATGCTTAGATACGAGGGACCCACTTGGCGCACATAGACGCTTCGCTCGTTGCTCAGATATGGCGGGCAGCGTACGGTCAGAATGCCATCCGAGGACAGCTCCGAGCGTACATCATTGGGATAATAGCCACGCGGCAGCACAAATCGCTTGACAATGTGTCGACCCACGAATGTGTCGCCATCGCGACGTTTCTCATGTTTGGCCTCCACCACCACCGTGTCGCCGGTGGTCTTGACGGTAATCTCGTAGGGTTTGAACAGATGTACATCCACATTGGCCTCAAAACCATCTTTGCCCACAATCACACGACTCAGATCGGGCGCAGAGCCCACGCGGGACAAGGAACGCTTCCAGTAGGGCACCTCCCAATCGTTGATATCCCAATCACGCCACAAGCGACGACGATAATCCCAATAATCCCAATCCGTGTTGGATGTGGTGGCTGGCACTAGAGCCATCTTTTTGTATTATCTGTTATGTGATTTAAGTATAAGAAGGACGCAGCAACGCGCAGCAAATAATTTCCGATTTCGGTTACGTTTCAACGCGTTCTCTAAGTAATAAACGTCCGCACGCGATTTTCGTTCGAAGCAAATTAAACTCGCCATTGAAAGCAGCGGCGACTTTTATAGTAAAGCCAGCAAAACAGCAAAACGCCAGCCAGTGGGCTAAGCTTGTGACGTAGCCTCAGCCTCAGATGCGATTCAATTGTTTATCTTGGAAATTGTCGTTTTAGTTTTCTATGGGGCGTCTTTCTGTGGGCTGGAATTTTGCTTCGTAGTGTAAACATTTCCTTGAGGCTGCCACTGATATGCAGGTGGGCCACATTTATTTCCGGGAAATGATCTTCTAATGCGTACTTAATGCATTTAGTGCAGTTCTAGACCTAAGAACTTCAGAGGTTGCTTACTCAATACATTCTATAATCAAATTAAAAACTCATCAAAGAGGTACAAAATGTTCTTGATAAAAGCCCATAGAATTCTTAAGCTATTCCCTCTCAGTTTTGAATCAAATACTGCCGGAAAGATACACTGAAATCCAATCAGAAATATATCTTAAGTGCTCAAGATATGCTAGAACTTGGGAATTTTAAGCACAAATAATCCCTTAGGATACTTTCTAAAACTTTTCGGTTGACTTTCGTTACGATAGAAACGTGAATTTAGAGTGACTGAAACAGTGTCCAAAACTGTGACCAACAGTGACCAAAACATTTAACCGAACAGTGACCAAAAGAGTGACCGAAACTTTGACCAAAACAGTGACCGAAACAGTGATCAAAACAGTGACCAAAACAGTGACCGAAACAGTGACCGAAACAGTGACCAACACAGTGACCAAAACAGTGACCGAAAACAGTGAACAAAACAGTGACGGAAACCGTACCCAAAGCAGTGATAAAAGTGCGACCGAAACAGTGATCAAAACAGTGACTAAAATAGTGAACAAATCAGCGACCAAAACAGTGACCAAAAAAGCGAACAAAACAGTGACCGAAACCATAACCAAAACAGTGACCAAAACAGTGACCGATACATTGAACAAAACAGTGACCAAAACAGTGACCAACACAGAACCATTTAAGAACCCTTATTTTAAAGCTAAGAAATAGTTTGACACGATGATTACATAGAGGAATTTCTTTACTGTCGCTCTAGAACTTAGCCGGTTTTTGATATGAAACATCTTTTATTGTCTTTAGTGGTCTTTCCAAACTCCGGAGTCCATTTGTTCTTTCGGCTTTTCTTTTTCAACAAGTACCCCTTGTTAAAGGAACAGATCTCAGGAAATCTCATCAGAGATCCTACTCTTCAGGAAAGAGTTGTCGTAGCTGCGAGATGCGTCCGGTTGGGATGCACCTTGTGCATTTTGTGCACTTTGTGCATTTAAGTCCCCAAACACTATCCTCAATTCTTTTTCCAAGAGATTTTGGGACGAATACCCGCACGGCATGAAGTCACAGGAGGGACTTAGACGTAAAGAACCTTTATTTGATGTGTGTCGCTTCTGATCGCATAGCCTTGGACTTTGATGTGTGCGTCATTGCTGATGAATACCAGGAGTCGGTAGTTAACCGATTGGTGCATGACGAACGCAAGTCCTCTGCTATGTTCGTTCGCGAACATTTCGAAGGATCGAGTGCTGAGCATCGAATACTGCTTACAGAGTACTTAATATCGAGTACTTTGAATCGAGTTCTTAGTATAGCGTACTTAGTATTGAGTTCTTAGAATCGAGTCCTTCATAGAGTTGAGTACTGAGTAACGCGTACTAGTAAAAGTAAAGCTAAAAAGTCAAATGGATTGCCACAGCCTCAAAGGGCCAGAGCTGAGCTAGTCTCAATCTCTTGGCTTGTGCGCTTCTAATTTTCGCACAAGAGAAAAGGACATACAGCTTAACGCCGAATCCGAAGTGCAGTTTGAAAAGCTTTTGCATGTCTAATTACTACAAAGCTGGCGCCAACAGCAGTGAGGGGTGACCGGGTGTCTAAGTTTATTGAAAGAAAAAACTTTACATTAGATGTTCCGAGGCGGGATCAAACCCATGACCTCTTGCTCAGCGGTCGCGCACACTAGCCGCCGAGCCACACCCGGAGTACTGAGTATCAAATACTGTGTATCGAGTGCTTAGTATCGTGTTTTTAGAATCGATTACTGAGTATCGAGTACAGACTTAAAATCGAGTACTGAGAATCAATTACTGAGAACAGACTATTTAGAATCGAGTACTAAGTAACGATTACTTAGAATCGAATACTAGATATCGAATACTGAGTATCAAGTACTAATAATCGATTACTTAGTATCGAGTACTTAGTATCGAAGTCAGAGTATCGGGTAGTGAGTAACGCGAACTTAGTATTGAGCACTTAAAATCGAGTACTGAGTATCGAATACTAAGTATCGAGTGCTTAGTATCGAGTTCTTAGAATCGATTACTGAGTATCGAGTACTGAGTATCAATTTCTTATTATCAGTTACTGAAAATCGAGTACTGAGAATCGACTACTGAGTACCGACTACTTAGAATCTAGTACTGAGTATCGATTACTTAGAATAGAGTGCTGAATATCGAATACTGTGTATCAAGTACTTATAATCGATTACTTAGTATCGAGTACTGAGTATCGAGGTATGTGTATCGAGGTATGTGTATCAGGTACTGGGTAACGAGTAGTTAGTATCGAGAACTTAAGATCGAGTTCTAATTATCGAGCTCTTATTATCGAGTACTTAGATTCGAGTATTGCATATCGTATTCGAGTATTTTGTATCGAGCTTTAGAATCGAGTGCTGAGCATCGAAAGCTGCTTACCGAGTACTCAGTATCGAGTACTTTGAATCGATTTCTTAGTATAGCGTACTTTGTATCGTGTTCTTAGAATATAGTACTGAGCATCGAGGTCTGAGTAACGAGTATTCAGTATCGAGTACTTTAAATCGAGTACTGAGTATCAAATTTTAAGTATCGAGTACGTAGGATTGAGTTTTTAGAATCGACTACTGAGTATCGAGTACTGAGATTCGACTTCTCACTATCGACTACTTAGAATCGAGTACTTAAAATCGAGCACCGAATATCGATTACTGAGTATTTAGTACTTGTAATCGATTATTAGTATCGAGTTCTGAGTATCGAGGTCTGAGTATCGGGTACTGAATAACGAGTATTTAGTATCCAGTACATAAAATTGAGTACTGAGTATCGAATACTAAGTATCGAGTGCTTAGAATCGAGTATTGCATATTGAATACTTTATATCGAGCTTAAGAATCAAGTGCTGAGCATCGAATTCTGCGTACCGAGTACTTAGTGTCGAGTAGTTTGAATCGAGTTATAAGTATAGCGTACTTAGTATCGAGTCCTTGAAAACGAGTACTCAGTATCGAGTGCTCAATATTGAGTACTTAGTGTCGAGTACTTAAAATCGAGTACTGAGTATTGAGCGCTTAGTATAGAGTTCTTAGAATTGATAACTGAGTATCGAGTACTAAGTATCGAATACTGAGTATCGAGTTCTTAGAATCGAGTACTTTGAATCGAGTATTGAATATTGAATACTTAGTATCGAGTACTGTGTATCGAGCTACATAGAATCGAGTACTAAATGTCGAATACTGAGTATAAAGTACTTATAATCGATAACTTAATAACGAGTACTGAGTATCGAGGTCTGAGTATCGGGTACTGAATATCGAGATTTGAGTATCGAGTAAATAGTAACACACACAAAAGTAAGTGAAGGGGAAAACATATCGCATACAACATGTTTCACACGAAGGCCTCGTAAATGTCAGCCACACGCACACCTTTTTTTTTGAGTGTAAAAACATTAACTCAAACATCTTATAAAATATTTTCTTCAAAACTTGTACATAACTGTTCCCCTTAGCAGCTATTGGCACCAGCTGTGAAGACTTGAGCTACTCAAAAAGTACCATAGATCTTGAGTCCCCTTCTTACCATTTTTAAAGGTTTGGTTGAAGTAAATATTTTTAGACGTTATATTGGGGCTATTCACCTTTTATACATCTCTCTCTCTCTCTCATTCTGTCCCTCTCCCTCTTTATGTGTATACAAATACGTATGTCAATTGCTCTGCTTAACAAAATTCATTCTCCCATATCGCCAACGCCTTTTTACCTATTTCAGCGGGCAAATGTTTGCTTACAGCTCTTAATTACGCCGTATTTCCGCTTCAAATCTAAAACAAAACGTCGCTTAAAAAACTCAAATTAACAAATTTCTTTAGAGGAAATCCACATCAAAACTGCGCATAATTCTCTTTTCACTTTTTGACCAAATTTGGACCTGCCTTTTTATGCGACGTTTTCATTTTTCAATTTATCCGCTACAGATATAAATCTGAATCTGGCAGATTCAAATACGAAATAGATACAGACACATGCGAGTTGGTGGATGGGGTTGTCATAACAAAAGGCAATTTGTAAACAGCTTTTCGGCAATGCGATTTCGCACTGAAGATTAGCGAAAACAACAACAGCAACAACATTTATGGGCCTGACCTGCCCCTGTTGTGCCCATGACAACACACACGAGCATCATCAATTGCATGAGCTTGGGGGGGGGTGGAGAGACCCACCCTATTTGTGATTGGAATTTTGTTGTTGCTGCCATTGCCCATTGATTTTGCGTGTGTTTGATAATAATTATAACAACATCAGCAGCAATTTACATGCCAATTGAGTTTAAAATAAAAGTATTCGGCTTACACTGTGTGTGTGTGTGTGTTTGTGACTTAGCTTAGAGGAACAATGCTGAACATTGAAATAAGCACACCATATTGATTCTCTGGCAATTGGAGATTGAATATTAGTTGAATATTTAATTGGGAAACTATAAGTTTATAAATAAAGCTTGAAGGTGAGTACTGAGAACGAATTTTCCTTTAAGGCCCTATTCTCCTTCAGCTTGCTGTTTGGACCTTTTTGAAAAATTCTCTTTGAAAACGCAAAAAGATATTTGATTTTGTTTTTTTATTGAATTAGTAATGAATGAAAGAAAATAAAAAAATTTTCGCCGGTAGCTGTCCTAGGCACCGTCAAGTTGGCCCTCAAAAAAGGCATGGTGCTGGCGGCCACGATTCCGCCAGTTCTATGACCGATTTGGATGAAACAAGTTTATCGACGTAGACTGTCCCTTCTGGGAATAAATGGTTTTTTTGACAAAATGGCGGCCACTTGAAATTGACAAATCGAATTTGGACCCATTTTTTGTAGTTTAGTGTAAAAAAAATAGTAAAAAAACGCAAAATTTTTTTTTACTACGGGCCAGAATGGTGCAATCTACGTCGATTAAACTTGTTTCATCCAAATCGGTAACGGCCGAGGCCGCCAGCTCAAAAACGTGGTTTTGAGATAAACGCGTTTAAAGTTGTTGAGGCAAATCGAGTCACTTTGGGTCATTAAAAACGCCATATCTTCTAAAGTATTTCGAATTTCAAAAAACCCTTTTAGGGTTATATTCTTAAATGTCCAAGCTATAAAAAAATGCAAAAAAAAAGTCGAAAAAAATTTTTTGCTGAAAGAGAATAGGGCCTTAAGAAATTTACTAGATATTCCTTTTTCGGGTAAAGGAGACCCAAAAGTTTACGCTTAGACCGTAGAACGCACACCACCACAACAACCGAGCCAGCTCTGGTGACAATTTTCAAAATACTTTTGTGTATTGCTGTGTTTTTGAGTATCAAACAACAAAATCAGGAATCAGGAAGAAAAAATTTCTTTAAGTAATATTTTTTAAATAGAATTTGACAGCTGAAGGAAAATTCAAACGTTCACAGTACTCACTCTAAGCAGATTATATATTTTGACATAATATTTTAGTGAGGCATAATACCTCTTCTTTTTGCTCAAACCTGGTAAGCCTTTATAACAACGTTGCGCTTAATGGTATCTAAAAACTAAAGCAGGGGAGCTCAATTGCTGAAACCAATATGTTGCATCGATGTTTTACTTCCAAAACATCGAAAACATCGATGTCGCAAGACATCGCAAGACATGAGATCCAAAAAATGAATTTTCAACGACATTTTAACGGCTTTTTGCAATGCAATGTGCAGCGTTTGAATATAATGAAAACTATAATACAATACACACACTTACAAAGGGGAATGGCTGTCTTAGGCTGCCTTTTTGGTGACTTGCGCGCAAGCTTCCTTTGGAATTCCCAAACAGCTTTGCCGTCGCTGGCATGGAGAGGCTGCTCTTTCGACAGACATTTCGGGCTCAAGATCGCTGATGAGTGAGGATTTGGACCCTCATGAAACGCGTCCGATCAACCTGAAGCCTCCTTTGTTGTGGTGTGTGCCTCTGTTTAAAGTTATGCCAATAGCATAACAAGACCTCCAGCCAGTAAAAAATACACAAACAATACACAAACTACCTAATTTCTTATAGTTTCTTAATAAATGTGCGACGACTTCTTTGTAGTAAGGACCTTTGAAATTTCCAAGAAATGAAGTGACAACACAACAGAACGAATTCCATGCGTCCTCCTCATCCTTGGATAGCATTAAATTCAATTTGGAGTTCTCCAAATGTTTTTCAATTTGCGGCACTACAAACTCTCCCTATTCTATATTTGCCTTGGATAGGTTAGGGAACACGCTCTTCAAATGTGCAAGTACATCACCGCCTTTTTGTGTAAAGCCTTCGCAAAATATTTAACAAATATAAAGCCCAGTTTTATATGAAGGGCTAGTACATTTTCTTGGCCAACTATGTAATTCGTTCGGTCCGGCCATTCTTTTCGAACGTAATGCCCGTTGCGTGCTCGACTGTCCCATTTGCACAAAAAACACATCTGTTTAGTATTTTCTTGTTGAAATCCTGAAACTATTGCAACCACTTTGGTCTGCGCAAATGTTCCAGTTATGTTACTTGTAGTTAATTAAGTCCAGCAATATGACCATTGACTCTTAGCGACATGTGCTAGCGGTATCGAAGGCTTGCTGTTTCCCTGGTGCAATCAAAAAGGTTTTAGACTGAGCTTGCAATCGTCGATAAGTTTGTTAAACACCTCAAATATAAACAATAAAAAAATGTATTCTGAATCTGAACTACACTCCGAACTGGACTCTTCAGACACCACATTTAAGCGAAGACTTTTCCCCTCCATATTCATACCCATTTAAATAATGCTCTATATATTTGACCATCAACAATACGGCTAAACACATTCTTGTTACATTCGACAATCCTTGTAATTGTGTGATCTTATAAAAGTTGCAAGGGAACCTCAGCGGAAAATTCAGTTACTCTGATTATATCAAGGTAGCACCGCTTTTTGGCAGATCGCAGAACGCCGTAAGTTGGATAAATGTTGACTTTTCACACCAGCTTGCATTAGCTTGTACGAGTTCTTCGAGTAGCCTCCGTCAATGTACAGAGCTAAAGCTTCTTCTAATGTGTACTGAATACTGAATAGGAAGTTGTGGGCCGAATTTCTTAATTTTGGTTGATGAACTCGAATCTGTGTCTAGCATTGTAATAACTTGCGATGCACTTCATTTTCCGATCCGATCCGATTAGCTCCGCAACTTTTATCGCCCTATGTTTCATGTGGCATTCTGCGAAGTCTTTTAATGGTCGCCCTGTTGAAATATTTGTCACAGAAAATACGAGCATTCCATTCAACCAATCTTTGTTTTTTGTCTCATACCAGATACTACGCCGATAATACTGCCTCCATTTTTCAACCAACTGGCTGTTGAAATTCCTTAATAGTTTGCCAATTTCGTGCAGCTTTTCATCATCATATTTTGATTTATCATATTTTGATTTATCAATAACGTTTGAAAAACATACGCCTCAACTGCCGAAAATTTCTGTGCAAGGACGTTTCCAATAAAAGGAGTACATTTGCAACCCGACATAGTGCCTGAAAAGTATTATGTAGTTAGCAGATGCAGGTTGCTGCAACCAAATATAGGCATTTCACAAAGATAACGAATCATATAAACAAAAACAAAAAGAACAAGACCGAATAATTTCGGATTAAAAAACTTGCACTCCACGAAATTCTTAAAACAGTTGTTGAAAAGAGATTACTTCGACTGCAAGATGCTACCACGATTTACCATTACAACAGACACGCTCATGTTACGGAACAATTTTTCTCGATAATACATACCTATAACTTAATTAAAACCAAATATAACAGCTGGAAAAATAAGCTTTGACAATTTGCAAGCCAAATCTGTGCGCATTAGAAAAAGCGGGAAAATAGTTTCACAGCTGAGCGAATAAAAACCACAAAAATTAATGAAAAGTATCGATAGGCTTAATAGTCTGTTGGTAATCGATTGCAAATCAAAAATTGGAGGGTTTTCATTTTTTAAAATTTGCTTTTTCTTCCGCTAAATCGGTTGTTTCGCCCAGTGGTGCGTCTGTCCGTCAGGCCGAGTGTCCTTCTGTCTGTCTGTCCGTCTGTCTGTTTCTATGCTATCTCCTCCGTCAGTTTTAAAGCTATCCTCACCAAACTTTGCACGAAGTCTTTTGATACAAGTACGCAGCAAATTTGTCAGAACCGGTCGGATCGGATGACTATAGCATATAGCTGTCTTAGGAACAATCGGTCAAAAAACTAGTTTTGGTGAGAAAAACTTTGTTGTTTTTAATGGAAACGCCTCCAAAGTACGTATTTCTTAGTTTAACGATCGGTCAAAAAAATATTTCTAGTGAGAAAAACTTTTTTTTTTAATGAAAACGTCCTTATCATTGGCATACACTTATTTTATATACTTTTACACAATTCTACAAAGTTTGGTCGAAATCGGATGACTACAGCATATAGCTGCAGTATGAATGATCTGTACAAAAAGAAGTTCTTGTGAGAAACACTTTTTTGTTTTAAATGGGATCGCCTCCAAATTTCGTAATTATCAGTGTATTATGCTTTTCCTTGATTTCACCAAGTTTGGTCGAAATCAGACATCTATATAGTATAGATCCCATAGAAAAGTAAGGTCGAAAAAGTAGTCTTAGTTAGAAAAACTTTTTTGATTTCAGTGGAAGCTGCAAGGGTATACAAAACTTCGTACGAGCCGAAGTTACTTTCCCCTATTTTATTTATTAAGGCTTTAATTTGGCATATAAAACTTATTCATAAGCTATTTCAGAATTGAGATATTTGAAATTAAGTGAGAAGATCTTTTTCAAAAATGCAAAAAACGATCATTTGGGACTATCCCGCAATCTGTTTTACTTAAAATTTTGTTAACTCCAGATTCGGATTCAGCGCGTGATTTTACATAAGGGTCAAATTGAAGAGGATGAAAAAAGATGTAAACTAGTGTTATTATTACATTGACTATTATTAAAATTGTTATTAATTTTTTGATACTGCATTTAAGTTGTGAATGTGAGCAGCATTTCGGTAATGAAAGTGATGTGTCCACTCAGTCCTGAAATCACTCATGAATTCAGCCATGAATCGGAACTGAAATCACGCATGAGCTTAGCCATGAATTGGTACAAATGCTTCTTCTGGAACTGAAGAGTAACCATGTTTTGCCTTGTCCAATTGCAGACGTTAATTGAATTTAGTAAATTTAACCAATAATTTGTAAATTAATTTTGCGGCATAATTGATAGAACAAAAATGCACAGTTATTCTTTACCGGGCGAGGCTTTTCATTTATTTAATTGCATTTTCTTGAATATTAAATCTTATAGGCAACCATTTTCTCTCGAAAATAGACTCTGCATTCGTTTTACAATTTCCATAAATTATTGCTTAGCTCTCAACACATGACTTTTGTACCTCTCACAAATTGATAATTCCAAATGCAAAATGTAATCCTCCTTTCAAATGAAATGACTAAATGGTCACCGTGTCAAAGAAATTTATAGCAAGTTGCATAAATTAAGTGGCCTCAATGTCTTGAAGAAATGACACGTTGTATTTAGGGCCCTCGGCGAAGGAGGACACATTTAGAAAAATAATCAAAAATATAATTTATAACGAAACGTCGAGCTATAAATAAATTGTTTAGGGAACAAAAGCAGCGAGCAGCGAGCGGGAATGAAAATCTGGTTTGGAAATCAATCGAAGGTGCCGCAGCTGCCAACTACAACAACAACAACAATGCCAACTAGTGACAATAATGCAATGTAATTAAAGCTAAACAAAGCATTCCACTAATTTGTTTGATTTTATGGCAAAATCAAGCCTTGCCCGATGAAGGGTGTGGGTAGACTTTCTTTGTGTTTTTGTTTTTGAAACGATTTTTTAAGGGGTGAACTTTCTATCTCATTAGCATACCGCCTCCATATGGCGGGTAATTAAAGGCACGCGCTGCAGTTGGAGAATGCGCTTGCCCCTAGGGAGCCACTAGAGACATTTCTTTTGGTTTTTCGCTTTCGTCTCTGGTTTGTGTCGTTCATTGGGCAAGCTGCCAGCAAAAGAAATGAAAAGAAAAAAACTTACCTCAAAACATCTTCGGCCATTTGTTTGATTAGCGCAACAGTTTTCTTTCAATTTTATAGGCGTTGACAAGGCATACACCTCCGCAAACAACGAAACAACCTGCCCAATAAAAAATTAAGCACAAAATTCTAAATCATATTTTGTGAGAATTAATGTGTGTCTCGGCCATCAAATCATGTTGTGTTTCATATTAAAAGGTGTTAGGAAATGTTTTAAGACTTAAGCCAAAAGAATTTGTGACAAATGACGGCATTTTAAGCTCCCGCCTAAAAGTAGACTCTGCCAAACGTAACTAACCCCGCGTATACTTAATTTGTTGAATGGCTTACGTTAATTACGAGAAATCAATAAGCTCGGGTTTCCCTTTTCAAAAACAGTTGTTGTTGTTGTTGCTGTTGTTGTTGCTATTGCCACAGGTGCAAGCGACCTAAGACGTACTAAAAACAGGCCACTGCAATGCGACGAAGACAGCAAGCGGCTAGGAAAGAGCCAGAAGCCAGGCTGGAGCTGGAGCTGTGGCAAACTTAAACTGTAATTGGCCATGCAAGTGAACACCCAAAAAGTAAAAAAAAATAAAAACGAATGGCTAGAAACAACCTAGTCAGCACGTAAATAAGTTTCCCTTTTTCCCCTTACTTGGCCTAAAGAACACGAAAAAGAAATCAAGTAGAAACATTTGCAATTCAGAAAGCCGCAGAAGTAATGCGCTTTTTTGATTCGAACACAGACAAACACAAGTAAACAAGTCGACTATAATATTCTCTGTATGCTCATATTTGCATATAACTGCTCTAACGTTTATCCGCTCTGTACCAATCTTCTGGCGGAATAATAAATTATCCCAAATACTAAATGTTTCTAGAAGGTACGAACCAGAGAACTGCAACGAGCCGCCACGAGTACAATCGCTCAGCGCTCAAGGCTTGTCAGACTCGAGTATTTCCCGTACTCATACTCAAGTTGACTCAGCGCTTCGGCCGCGAGTCGCCGCAAAGTCCCTTGTTACAAAATTGAAGTTCTGATGCGAGCCGTCATGAGTAAAGTTCGTTCGGTTAAAATATTCACGATTACTCCTAGCTTGCGATCATTTCGAATGTGTCGAACCAAGGTGTCGAGTCCAACCAAGCCAAGTAAACGCACGAGTGTGATCGGCTTAAAATTAAAAGTATTATGTGCCAGACTTGTTGAACTTCTATTTCTTATCATTTTTGAGACAAAAGGACTGTCCACTCGGCTTATGTTGATAAACAAAAATATATACACTGTGTAGGGTCGAATATGCTTCCTTCTGGCTCTGTGAAACATGACATAATGTGAAGAAATGTTAATGAATTTGGAAGAAGCGCTTACACTGCGAAAACATCGCAAGGAACAACATCCCTAAGTCGACAGCTGGCAGACCCAAAGAAACTTGTTGAATCGGAAAACATCGAGAAAAGTTAGGGAGAACTTAAGGCGACGGCTAAAAACAGAGTTCGCTGGAAGAGAGAAGTCGTTGATGCCTTATGTCCCATACGGGATTGTAGCTTGAAGAAGATTCATTAGCTCTAACTCTTGTGACTCTTGCTCAGTGATTCTAATACAGCGAATCACTTTCAGTGACTCTTATTCAGTGACTTTTGTTCAGTCACACCAATTCAATTATTCTTATTCAGTGACTCTTGTTCAGTAACTCTGCTTCAGTGACTCCTGTTCAGAGACTCTTATTGAGTGACCTTTGCTTAGAGACTCTTCTTTTCTTCAGAGACTCTTCTTTATTGACTTTTCTCTAGTGAGTTTTGTTCAGTGACTCTTGTTCAGTTATTTTTATTTAGTGGCTCTTGTTCTGTGTCTCTTGTTCAATGAATCTTGTTCCGTGACATTGAACAACCTTCAATGCCAATGCATATACCTCCAGATACAATAAATAGCGGAGCTTAAAGCTAGTTGAAAGTTCGTGCAATTTGTGCACTTGGAATTCTCAACTCGTTATTCGCCGACTGGGTAATATAAATCGGATTTGCAAATGGCTTGTTGGTGTGACAGAAACTGAAAGTGTACTGACGAAGGCTTTGCCATGGCGGCAGCCGTAACGGCCGTCTACACAGCCACAGCTACTGTTCATGTTGATATGTATTCTCAGTTGAATTTTCGGGTTGATTATTGAACTATAATCAAACCTCGACCTTGAGCCTGCTAACATTCACTTTGACTAAAATCAAAAACAGGTCGTTAAACCCATGTTCAAATACAAAAAGTTTTTCTCGCCAAAACTTGTTTTTCGACCGATTGTTCCTATGACAGCTATATGCTTTAGTCATCCGATTCGGCCGGTTCCAAAAAAAAAAACAGACGGACAGTCGGACGAACAGATGGACGGACAGACGGACAGGGCTAAATCAACTCAGCTCAGTACAAACCACACTGATTAGAATTCATGACAAAAGTTTGTTTAAAATAGGTTTGTTTTCTCACTTTACAATGATTTTAAATTGTAATCAAACTGGCAAATTTTCAATGCAAGTGCTGTTTAATAACATCCGCTAGGTTTAACACCGCTAGGTTTTTAGTGAACCAAAAGCCAGTGTTTTGTTCCACTAATATTATTTATTCATAACTTAAATCTTATAATATAATTATTGTGTTTTGATCAAAGCCGCGCGTCACTCGTTCTCCATCTTGTCGTTAGGGATGATAGCTCGATCGGTGATGATTATTATCGAGAGATGATGCGCGATTGGCATGATCAGTGTGGCCATGGATGCCACAGATTTCGCGAATGTGGCGCCATCTATGGTAATTTCTGGTACGCAACTGAGATGGTCACTCTTTTTCTGATGCAGAGCGATCTAAGGTACAATAATTTTTTAACTTTTAAAATTTTGTTTAAGAAAAGTGGTCGTCTGGACCATATTGCTCTGTTTGCTTACATAATGTTCAAATGTTCTTATTTATGTTAATGCTCTGTGAACTAATATAAGGGAAGGCTACACAACATTAATGTCCTGAGTAACGGGTATATCGAAGTCGGGCAGGACCGACTTTACTTAACGCTCTCGTTTATATTATAATCATTCAATAAGTTCTCCAGTCCAACGACGTTTCTCTATTCTCTATACTATTACCGTCGATAATGGAGGAATATGGTTAGAGCAAAAGAACTTTTAAAAGAAAACAACTTTTAAAAGAAGAGAAGTTAATGAAAGCAATATTCAAATATCTAATAAACGAAGCGCTAAAAAATATTGACTAAACTATACTTGCTGTTCCAACAACACAAATGAAGTTTGTTCTTTTGGATCTACTTAGTATTGATGAACAGTTCCAGGAAGATTTAGTGGTTATTAGCTTAAACCAAGTAGTTTATTAGCTAATGGATTTGACAATAACAATTACCTAACTTCAGAATATTATAATAACTAAGTCGAAACCGAGGCTCGAACCAAAACCTTGGGTAGTTTATTCGGGGCCCTCTTAGAAGTCCGTGCCCGATACGTAAGTCTCCTTTCAGGGCCATTAACCCTAATGAATTTGAAGTTAAAATTTTTGTAAAATAAAATATTAAGATTTCCAAAAAGAAGTCTTTCTAAAAAATGCCTAAAAAACTTTGCAAGTTTGATGGCAAAGTCATAGTCACCCCCTTACCAACAAAGAGTACACTCTCACACACACAAGTACAGCAAGTACACATTTCCTTTATGTCCATTACACCGCCTTGGCCACGCCCCCGTCCATGCTGGCACTGCACTTGTTTGCATACGAATGAAAAATTTATTTATAACTGACGGCGATACAAAATGCTTGGTCTGCCCCCGGCCTATTAGTCTATTTTTGTTTTGGTATGTGCTATTGAACCCAATAGACCCGAGACTGCAAAACTGTGTGGAAAAGGAAAGTGGTCAGGGCGGGAGTAGGAGGGGGACTGCGCCAGTGTCACTGCAGCAGCAGCAGCAGCAGCTAATTTGAAATTCCAAAAAAACGAGAAAGAGTAAAAAAGTGACGACACGTTATATCCTTGGTATAACAACCAGGGCCAGGCGCTGGCTGAAAAGGTCACCATTTTTGAAAATGCATTCTTCTGCCGCACTTGAAAATGCAATTTCTTTTTTTTTTTAGAAAATTAATGCAAGTGTCAGAAGGGCGAAGGTTAGGCCTAATGACCTTGTGAAGGAAATGGTACACAAAAAAATGAAACAGTATTTCCATATTTATTTATTTGAATTTCAAGTTTAATATGTATTTAATACAATGTAGCTGAAATTTGTTTGGTTTTTTATGATATGCTTAACGTTCTTTTAAAGTATGTAGTTGCAAGAGGTTTTGGGTATATATTCTATGAGTGTTTATAGTGTATGTGTGTGTGCGTGTGTGAGTGGCAAAGAGTTTCTGGAGAATAAAGTTGTGTCAGTATAGAGATTCTTAGAGAATTTACAAGATTTTAAACCAAGTAACCCTAGAAGCACTTTTCAAAAAGATTTCTTTCTAAAATCTTGCAAATTTTCTAAGATTTGCATGACTTTTAAACATTCTTAGGTGTTTCGGGTATATTTATGTATATTTCGTCAATGAATTCTTTGAATTTCTAAGAGCTGTTCATCTTTACCCTTTAACTACTGCTAAGTAATTTGTTTTTTGTGTTTAACAATTCTACTTGGTAATTTGTGGTTGTTGTTTTGTTTTAGAGAAGAGCTCTTAAGTTTTCCATTAATGTTTCTTTTTTTTTTTTGTTGTATTTGTAAAGCTATGAGTTGTAATTTCTATAACTATAACATTTATGATTTGGCTAAACTCTGAAAAGTGCAAACAGTGTTTTACTACTAAGTACAATAAGTATAATTTTTATATAAAAATGCTGTCTTGTAAATATGTATTTTATTTCTGCAACATTTAGAATACATTTAGAACACGGAAATACATCTTATCGAGTCTAGTATACATGATTTGTGTGTGTGTGTGTGTGTGTGTGTGTGTACCTGGCTAAGCCCTACTAAAGTTGAAACTGAAAATCGGTACCAAGGCCTCTTTCCCTTTTTATGAGGTTTGTCCTTAGCTGTTGCTGTTCCAGCAACAAAATTGAAAACATGTTTCACTTTCCACAGACCTGAATACAAAACAAAATAAAAACCAACAAACACTTGCCGACATTGTCGAAAAAGTTTCAAAGCTTCGTTTTCTGTTTCTTTTTTTTTTTGTTTTGCTCTGCAATTTGGAAAAAAAAGAATGAAAACAAACTTTTTCTGTGTTTGTGAGAAAATGAAACATTGGCATATGCAGGGGTATGGGTGTCTGACTGTGACTGTGACTATGTGTAGGTGTGTGTGTGCTATTGAATTAGCCAGTTCGACTGTGGACTTTAAATTAATTTGCACAAATGCAGCTTAAAACTGAACCAAAAACTAAAAGAGAAGTGGAAATATGGAAATTTACTAGGAAATTTTAGGACTTCCACTCATTTGTGGATAGAGACTACAAGACCGCTTTAAAGGTTTTAAACGGTTTTCGTCTAAAATGTGGAATTCTTGTAGCTAATTTTAATTCGAAACTGGCAAGTGACCAGCAGGCGCAGCTTCGCTTCCTTTAGGATTTTAAACACAAAACAAAAAGGCGAAGCTAACTTCCACGTCCGAACTTTTCATACCAGTGAATAATATAGTTTCCAATTAAATCCAAAGTCTAATGGAACCTCCCAAGGTTGTTAGATCAACTGTTGTAGGTCCGCTAAATGTAAACCCTTCTGCAATTCTATCAAAACTTCATGATAAGCTAAACCAGGGGTGCCCACAACCAGTACTCACGGCCCGCTTTAGAAGTTCTATTACGCATAGGCATTGCAAAGTGCATGGAGACTCACGCATAGCACAATTGCAACAACAACTTCGTTTGTTTCTCTTTTCTTTTTCGCCCCTAAGCCACTTGTAAAATCCAACTTAAAAACCAATATGTTTGGACTAAACTTCAGCTTAGATTTTGTTGTTAAATTTACGTGCATCACATAATCGGCACTCTCTTTCTATTTCTTGCACACTAAGAGAAAAAATAGGGGAAAGTTAACTTCGGCTCGGTTTTTTGTATACGCTTGCAGCTTCCATTGATAACAAAAAAGTTTTTCTAACTAAGAATACTTTTTGGACCTTACTTTTCTTTGGGATCTATACTATATAGATGTCTGATTTCAACCAAACTTGGAATCATGGAAAAGCATAATACGCTGTTAATTACGAAATTTGGAGGCGATCCCATTTAAAACAAAAAAGTTTTTCTCACTGGAACTTCTTTTTCGACCGATCATTCAAACTGCAGCTATATGCTATAGTCATCCGATTCCGACCAAACTACGTAGAATTGTGTTAAAGTATATAAAATCAAAATATGACAATAAAAAGGACGTTTTCATTAAAAACAAAAAAGTTTTTCTCACTAAGACTAGTTTATCAACCGATCGTTCCTATGACAGCTATATGCTATAGTCATCCGATCCGGCCGGTTCCGGCAAATGTGTTTGGTGAGGATAGCTTTAAAACTGACGGAGGAGATAGCATAAAAACAGACAGACGGACAGACGGACGGACGGACCGGGCTAAATCAACTCAGCTCGTCATGCAGATCAAAAAAGATACTTATATCATTTATGTGGTCGGAGATGCTTCCTTCCATGCGATACAAACATCTGCACAATTTTATAATACCTTTTGGAGGGGTATAAAAACTGCGGTTCAAAACGCAGCTCAAGCGGACTTCTCTTTGAACTATTTCGTTCATGAATTTTAGTTCACAAAACAAGCCCAAAGTTCAAGGCAAAACACCAGGTACCCGAAGTTCACGGCAAAACACCACGCTTGGTCACACTATATTACAACAAACAAGCGAGTACGTTCAAAAAGCGCACAGTTGTTCGGAAATCATGAACAATTTGTGTTCTGGTTTTGAATTTGCATTTATGCTGCTATGAAATTCTCAAGCAGTTATACCATGAAGAAACCTATGCTACTGCTCTGAATATAGAACCGGGAGGTTCTTAAAATTTCTGTTCAGTAGACCAGCCTCCTTTGTGGTGCTGTGTTTGCCAATTTAAAGTTATGTGAAGGCATAACATGACCTCTAGCCGGCTAAAACTTGCTAGCTTGAACCCAGCAAGCAAAGTTTGTAGCGGTCCAAATTATGTGTCTAAGAAGAGCCAAACTAAAGAGCGACATAAATTTGAGGGTTTTCGAAACATTTTCGAAGCATTATGAGCACGGGCTCATAAAAAGCACTTATGTCTTAACCAGGGCTGCAAACTGGTTCGGAGCCGAAACGCTCCGGAGTCGGAGACTCCGGGATTTTTGGGAAGTCGGAACCAAAACCGAACCGGAGCAAACAATTTTTTTCCGGCAGAACCTGAACCCGAACCGGAGCAAGGACACTTAAAAAAGGGTTCGGCTAAAACAGATTAGTATTTGGTAGCCTATGAGTTCTGTTAGATGATATATCAAACATTTGTGCGGGCAATTATTAATTTTGAATGATTTCTTTATGAAAAGCTATGCACATACAAAGCAGTTATACCTAAAGCCATCAGACTGGGTTTAAAATTACTCCAGCGATTTCTACTCAACTTGGTAGCACACATGTTCTGAAGCCTTCTGCAAAATACAGTAATTCGTTATTAAAGTGTTTTTAAAAAACATTCTCAAATTTTAAATTTTATCCTAATTCTTACAACTGTATTTTCTGGATCCAAGAAACCAAATATATTTAACCTAACAACAAGACAACTTGCAAAGAAACATATTGCAATGATAAATGAATATGATAATGAAAAGTCCCGTATATAAAATTGGTAAAACGACCTTTTTGGTACTTTTGACATAGACTGTCTTAAAATTCTAATGTATTCTAATGTGTGTGTGTCAGCTCATCTAATTTATTTCGGTTGCAACAACGGCGACCATCATCTGGGACACTACAAAACAATTTACCAATTTGTACCCAGAGCGAAAAAAGTCGGACTAAAATTAAGTTCGAACGAACTCGACTGCTAAAATTCTAAACTTAAAAAAAACGTACTTGATCTAAGTACGTTTTGCTAAAATTGAGTACGAACAACCTCAAAACAAGTAAAAAACAAACTTAAATTTAGTTATATCAATCTTAAAGAGAGTGGGTTTGTCAAAAATTGAAAACAAAATTAATTTTGGGTCCGTAGAGTATTTTAAAATAAAAAAAAAATTTTAAAAAAGACTCAAGCGGACTTGAGCCACGGCCCCACCCGCTGTAAATCAACACTCTTCGCATCGCACCACAGGCCACTACGCATGGTGGCTGTTCAACATTCAACTTGATTTGCTTTGTATTCTTTTAACATTTAACTGCGTTCTTTACTCCGACTTTCTCTGACTCTCTTAACATTTGACAGCGTTCTTTACTCTAACTTACGCGTGGGTTCTAATGGCCGTGAGTGTATAGACGCCGCACTTTTCTATTGGAGATTTTCCGAAGGTACCGAGTTCGAGTCCCAGTAAGGCCAGGTAAAGTAAAGTTTAAAATTAATAATTTTTACAAGTCTTATGTGTATTCAGAACAAACAGGAATGTATGGAAATGTACTTGGGCCAAGTATGCGCGTACTTGTCCCAAATCTTGAAGTTCTAATATACTTGGATCAAGCTTCCACATACTTAATTCAAGGGACGATCATGTTCCTTTTTTTTATGAAAACTCGAACTTATTTTTAGTTGGAAACGTACTTTCATCAAGTTCTCATCTTAAGTATATTTCGATCTCATTTTTTAAGTCCGATAATACTCAAATCAAGTTTTCTAACGTACTTGATTTAAGTATGGCGAACTTGATGGTAGTAATTTAAGACTCAGTTGACTATTAAGTTCGGAAAAACAGCGTTTAAGTACGGAATACTTGATTTTTTCTCTCTGTGTAGTGTCCCTGATGATGGTTGTCTATGCTGCAACCGAAATATATTGGATGAGCTGACACACACTTCTAAACACAGCCTTCTACAAGTTAGAAGGGTCGCAATCTGTTAGCTTTTTGGAAAATCCTGAAAAATTGTGCGAAAATTTTCTAAAAATTTTACCAAAAAACTTTTTAGTTTAAGAATTGATCGGACTAAAAATCATTCGCAAAGCTCTAATTGGATATCCATGGAATTAATATTTACTTATTTTTCAGGTCAATTTTCAATTACATGTTGATGCTGCACCGCCATCAGACACATTTGTGCACTTTTGCTCTATAAAGTCCTCTGCTTTCTGTAGTGAAAATAGCCAAGTACCGTGAACTGAAGTAGCTCTTAAAGTTTAACTAAGTTAAAGACAACAATGGAAACAAAATTTTTCTTCTTTGGTTTTTGGTTCAGTTGTTAATTAAAATTTGTGGTTTTAAAATTCCTTTTCTGCATAGTTTTTGCCCAATTTATAGTAAAAATATATAAATATATATATTTCTTGTATTTGGTATCAAAAAATTGTATAAAAAATGTTTACTTAACAAAGTTGTGTATTCTTTGTATGTTTTGGTTTTTTGTTGTAGTAAAAAACTGGCTTTAAAAATTGTGTGTGGTATATAAGTATATATATATTTCTTTGGGGGTTTTTTAGCAAAAATTTTCGGTGTTTCGAAATATTTTATAAATTTACTTGTAGTTATTTTTTTGCATTTAAGCTTTATCGGTTGCTTTTGGCCTGTAGTTATTTTTTCTCTCTCTCTCTCTCTGTGTGTCAATGGTGTTTACACTGGGATAAGTAGGTGAAAATGAATACAAAAAAGTTGTTTTCGGTTGGAGTAACAACTCAAAAAACCATTGAAATTGGCTCAACTTGGTTTAAGAACTGTTCTTATAAGACTTAAGTTTGCTTATAAAACTTTTCAGCTGAGAAAACCCCTTAAATTATACAGTAACGCTCAACTGAATAGGTTCAAAATTATGTATTATTTCACTTGAAACAGAAAAGTAAATGTTTTCCACACTTTTAGAGGAATTGAACCTATTCAGTTGATCAAGTGTTTCTATAGAAGAAGATAGAAGTGTTGAAGCTATTCAGTTGATTGATCAATCTTACAGTAGAACCTACAGCTGTTGTACCTATTTAGTTGAACGGGGGATTTTATAGTAAAAGCTTAAGGTTTTGAACCTATTCATTTGATTGGGAGTTTTTATTGTAAAAGCTTGAGGTTTTGAACCCATTCAGTTAATGAGGTGTTTTAATAGTAGATTCTTAAGATGTTAAACCTTTTCAGTTGACAGGGGTCTTAGAAGAAGCTTAAGGTGTTGAACCTATTCAGTTGATCGGGTGTTTTTAAAGTAAAATCTTTAAGAGTTGAACCTAATCAATTGATCGGGTGTTTTTATAGTAGAAGATAGAGGTGTTGATCCTATTCAGTTGATTGATCGATTTTACAGTAGAAGCTGGAGGTGTTGAACCTATTTAGTTGAATGGGGAATTTTATAGTAGAAGCTTAAGGTGTTGAACCTATTCAGTTGATTGGCGGTTTTTATAGTAAAAGCTTGAGGTGTTGAACCATTTCAGTTGACAGGGGGTTTTAGTAGTAGCTTAAGGTGTTGATTCAGTTGAGCGAAGGTTCTTATAGTAAAAGCTTGAGGTGTTGAACCTATTCAGTTGATCAGGTGTTTTTATAATAAAATCTTGAAGAGTTGAACCCATTCAGTTGATTGGCCGATTTGATACTTATATCCCAGTGTAAATTTGCCCTCTTCTCTCTTAAATGAAATCTGTTAATGCTAAATTTAAGCAATTTTTGCCTTGAGTCGCTTGTGCTGCTGCTGGGGTGGCTGCTAATGTTGCTGCTGCTGCTGTTGCTGTTGTGCTGCTTAGTAGCCAATCCTACCCAGTCGTGTGGCTGGCAAGGTATTGGGCTCCGAGCTGGGCAATTCACCGCAGCGCTGCAACCAGGCCCACGCCTCGCCACACAGCACACCGACTCTGGCCAACATTCAGAAGCAATTGCTGCGCCTTTTCGTGGTCGTTGTTAGTGTTGAGGAGGCTGGCAGCAATTTGGCCGCGTTCTATGTCTTCTTCAGCTGTTGCTGACCTGCTGTGCATTTGGGTTGGCGTGATTTCTTGACCAAAAAACAGGTAAGAAACTCTATGGGCGAGGGCATCTTCTGCAGGGATTCCTCTGAACTGGAACTGGACTTGTGACTCTCGGAGCGTAGATTACTGCATTTGGCACGGGCATGGGCCTGTGTAATGCCCGGACCCGTCTCCAAGGCATGACTATAATAATTCTTACAGCATTTCTTGGACAGATTGTACATGCGCACCGTACGATCAATATTCTCATCATCTTCCTCATCCTTGAGATTCAGACCCAGGCCACCCACACCCACATCGTGTGACTTGGACTGTATCATGCCCAAGCCCTGCCTGGGAGCAGCAGCTGATGTGTCTACCCTGCTTAGCTCTGCCTCATGCTGCAACTGCTCCTGTTCCTGTTGTGTGCTGGTTGTTGTTGATGGTTCTTCCTCTTCCACATTATTCTCGCTATCATCATAGAACTTGTAGCTACGATAGCCATGCCGTCCATGTCGTTGCGCCTGCCAATCCCGGCCAGTCCAATCCGTGCTAGCCGGCAGCGATAGCTGTATGGTTGGTGTACGATAATACTGACGATGCGGATGGAAACCCAAACCAAAGTCATCCATGTAGTGGCTGGACTGGTGTATGTTATCCAGCTCATCGGCCACGCTGAGCAAAAAGGGTAACGTCGACATGGTTTCCTTCTCCAATGTTTTGCACGTTTTCTGTAGGTATCTATGCTAGCCAGCCAGCTAGGTAGGCTATGTAGTGGGTAGGTGGAGGCGGATGAATCTCCCACTTGCACTTGTTTACTTTTCTTTTGTGTGCGTGTGTGTGTGTGTGTATGTAGGTGTGTGTATTCACTCGTCACTTCGCTGCTCCGTCGGACTCGTTGCCTACTGCACGGACTCGAAACTCAAACAGAACTGAAATGCAATTTTATGCTGCCTCGACCACGGACCATCATCATGATGATGACTGGGAAACTCCTTGGTTCGTTCGTTCTCACTCACTCTCTCTCTCTCTAGCTCTCTCGGCTCTGTTTTGGTCACGCGCTCAGAAAATCCGATGACGCTGCATGGCCACGAAGTGCAACTACCCCCCAACCGCCAACCCTTAGCCACTTCAGCCCACAGCTGGTGCAGGTTTTCGGTTTATGTTTTGATTTTACCCGCGTACAACGCGGCGTATGCGTGTTATCATGCAGGGAGTGGGGGGTGTCATTAGTTTTTGCTCGGGATTTGGCCTCGAGCGTCTGCAGCTTGCAAACTAGCGTTCACATTGTTGCTGTGCCGCGCACGTCCCTGGGCTTGTAAAGGATGAAGGACAAAGAATCGCCCAGCAGTCAAAATGGTGCGAGTGGGTGGGTCGTGGTGTGAGAAAACTAAATGCGCATTAATTCATTTTATGAGAGCTGCATTTCATTTTCGAAATTTCTAGCAAAATTCAATTGGAATGGAAGGGAATTGCAGGGGGTTAACCAACCGGGTTGGCTGATGAGTAATTGAAGTTGGAAATTTAAAATTGAAAACTACAAACCATCTGTTTGCAAATGGGGAATGATTCCAAAAAAATCATTTCAAGCTTTTATCCCGCCTGAAGAAAAAGTTTGTAAATTTTATAGGTTTAAGCTTCTGTGTCTTCTCAGGCCAAAATCCTTTAGAACAAGGAAGCTCTGACAACAGTACGATAAGAATTTTATCTCATAGTGAAGACGCTATCAACGCCCCAAGCCACTAATTTATCTGTAAAGCCGATTAATTCGGCCCACCTCCTTACGAAAAAGGAAAATATATTTCCCAGTTGGACCGCGTATTATAACACTTAGGGAAAAATGCTCTGATATGTTAATATTTTCACTTTGATTTAAAAATTTTCCATATTTCTTCTTTAATAACTTTTTTTAATACCTTTAATCACTAATTTGGGCAAATTTTTTATATTTATTTTACACATTAGCTAAAAAATAAACCTTGGAATATTTAAACTAAAAATTAATAAAATTATTTTAAACAATTGTACCTAATTCTATTTTACCGCCCGTATGGTCTCATTAGTACCATTACACATACCATTTTATCCCATCAATATCAAATTTGGGTAAAATTTAAACAAACTTTAGGATTTATTGGACAATCGCCGTAAGAATAAATTTACGTGGCGGATGTGAACAAATTAACCATTTTGTTTAAAATTTCTAGGTTTTTTTTGTTTTTTTTAAGGAGAACTCACCCCAAATAAAATATTTCCCACAAAATTGTTTTTTTATCCTTCCTTTTTTTTTTTCCCCACCAATCTTTTACCTACCCATTGCCGATTTGGGGGAATTCGGGTATCTAAAACTAAAAATACAAAAGAAAACCAATCGATTGGTTTAATCTTATCATTCTCTCCTTTCTCTCTCTTTCTTGTAGGGCCGACTGTTAACCATTTTTTCAATGCGAACTGCCTCAGTGAAAAAAAAGAAACAAACGCAGCACAAACTGTCTCTCACTGAGCGAAACACTCTTTCTCACACGTCATGTGTTTTCAGTTACGTGTGTTCGGTTGAGCAAAACAAACGAGTCGGTCATCCGACAACCTCCGACAGCAACTGTTTTGAGCAAGCGCTCACTAAACAAACACAATAAGTGTCAGCGAAAAGTGTTTTTGTTTTCTTTTGTGCGTTTGGTAGGCTGTATGTAAGTCGTATAATGAATGTACATAGCTAAGGGGGTCTTCTGCCTTTGAGTGCCGAATTTGACCTATTTTTTTAAAAAATCGCTTAAAGAAAATGCGTAAAGATTTTCTTAATCTGTTTTTGAATTGGTAGGAACTTCTTGAGAAATATAAAAATTAAAAAAATTAACTTATGAGGCGGTTAAAAGTTCCCGACCTCCAAAGAAGGGTCATTAAAAAAAAACATGCCCAATGTTTACGCGATTGCGGGAGTAAGCTGCGTCTAAAAAAAGGAAAACAGGGAAATAGTTGGCATGAATGCCTTTATCGTGCGAGGGCGGGGGAGTATTCAAGTCCAAACGTAATTATTGGGTGAATATCAATGCCATTGGGTTTGTAAGCTCTAATTGTAGAAAGTCCACCACAATGACCAGAAGTGGGAGGTTCAAGGTCAGACCACGTTTTTAATAGGGGGCGAAGACTTAGACTATACCGTGGTTTTTGTAAAATTCGTCTATCAGGCTCTGCTGGGGGCTTAGCTTCACATTGTACAGCCCAGTATGCGACTGCCATAGCTGTATCATCCCTAAAGTCCTTACGACGATCTCGGTTTTAGAGTAAGCTGAGTGAATCATTTGCAGATTAACACCTAGAATAGATTTGTCCATTCTAGTGGCCACATCTATTTTTAGGGATATCAGCTTTCCTTTTAACATGGCTTTAATGTTGTTCTTGATAGACTGCTCTTTAATTTGCACAAAACCCATTATATTTCGCGAGGTTATAGGGTTCATCGAAAGCGCACTATTAATCGGGTTCACAATTTCACGAAACCCTTCGCTGCCATCTGCGGTGACAATTTTAACAATTGACGGAATTTAATTCCTCTTCATTAGCTTCTTTTTTGCAAAGTCATTATTGTTGTTGCAGCCTAAAACACAGCGCTACAAACAACCACATATGAATGACAGGAGAGAAACAGGAACGAAAAATAAGTGTCTCTGCTCTGAGAGCAACAGAAATGAGCAAAAACACAACTGAAACTGTCTTTCACTTGCTTTGTTTCGTTGTGTCCGTTACCTAACTGTTTTTTGTTGACACGCGTAAAAGTGTTGAGAATTTTTTGCGAGCTCTGTAACAAACAGATCTCAGAGATGGTAAGAGATAGAGGTTCGACATGTAAGAATGTAGGGAACATATGCTCCTTATACTTGCAGGCAGATCAAGTCTATTTTCAATTTTTGGCACTCCCCCTCCCGCCCCCGCAAATTGGAAAAAACTTCATATCTCCCACAGTCTTATATAGAGGAGGTTCGTTCCTTCGGAACATATTTAGTAATCAGGATTATTTATCGATTCGCCAAAGGAATAGTGAAGATCGGATGAACGGTTGTAGAGTAACAATTATGGGCAGCTCCGGTCGCAACGGTGATGGGCAGCACTTCACAGGTACAGAGTACGAGGTGTGTTCAAAAAGTATCGCGAATTTTGTGTTTTTTCAAAAATTATTTATTTATTCATGAATATCTATTTTGTCCCCTTCAAAGTAATCCCCATGAGATATTATACACTTGTGCCAACGGTTTTTCCAATCTTCGAAGCACTTCAAAAATCATTTTTTTTATCTTGTCCAGTTACTCCTTCGATGCCGTCTTTATCTCGTCAAGCGTAGCGTAACGTCGTCCTTTCATGGGCCTCTTCAGTTTAGGGGAACAAGAAAAAGTCACAGGGGGCCAGATCTGGGGAATACGGTGGCTGCGGCATCATTAGTGTGTTGTTTTTGGCCAAAAAGTAGCGCACAAGCAACGATGTGTGAGCAGGGGCGTTATCGTGGTGCAAAAGACAATTTTTTGTTCTTCCACAAATCCGGGCGTTTCTGGCGGATTGCTTCGCGCAAATTGCGCATAACTTGCAGGTAATATTCCTTTATTGAAGAACTCATGATGCACCACGCCCCTGCAATCGAAGAAAACTGTCAGCAAAACTTTCACATTCGACCGAACTTGGCGCGCTTTTTTCGGTCTTGGTTCGGGTGCGGCAGCTTCCATTGAGATGATTGAGCTTTGGTTTCCACGTCACAACCATAAACCCACGATTCGTCACCAGTTATGACCCTCTGGAGCAAATTTGGGTCGTCGCGGACAGAGTTTAACATCTCATTAGCAATGTTCATGCGATGCTGTTTTTGGTCGCAATTGAGCAATTTTGGTACGAATTTCGCGGCGACCCGTCTCATGCCCAAATCATTGATAAAAATCGAATGGCACGAGCCAATCGATATGTTTAGGTCCTCAGCAACTTCTCTAACGGTGATTCGACGATTGGCCAATACCATTTTCTCCACTTCATTAATTTTTTCGTCTGTTGTTGAAGTGCTCGGGCGTCCGGCACGCTCTTCGTCGTTCACATCTTCTCGGCCTTCTGAGAACATTTTGTACCACCGATAAACGTTGCTTCGGTCCAAGGTAGCTTCTCCGTATGCCACAGTCAACATTCGGAATGCATCCGCGCACTTAATTTCGTTTTTCACACAAAATTTGATGCAGGTTCTTTGATCCATTTTTTTGAATAGGTAAAAATCGAAGACGATCCAAAACACGTGCAAGCAAAGCAGCTGTCAACAATTAAGTGAACATTCAAAATGGCCGAGCTTGTCGGCATAAGTGAGAGACATGAGTACCAACATAACGCCACAAAAAATCGAAATTCGAATATACGTAACCCGCGAAAATTCAAAATTCGCGATACTTTTTGAACACACCTCGTACATGTCGAACCATCGGAGATGCTTCCTTCTGCCTGTTACTAACATTTGCACAAACTTAATATACTCTGAGTAACTTTGGTACAGAGTATAAAAATGGAAATTATTCCTTGTGCTGGGGCATCTTTTTGTGTACTCGTATAAGGAAGAAGTCGTTTAATAAAATTCTTGTTTATGTGGAAGTTGATAAGGTGATTATAAGTTGGCCATAGAAAGTCAACTGCTCTGCTCGCTGATGGGTGGTGCGATATAACTCTTTGGAGTCACACAAGAATAAGTCTGATGAGGGGATATGGTTAACTCAAAACTGTCTTGACTTCAATTAATGCAGTTTTGCAGTCTAGCACTTTGTTATCTGATGCCTCAAATACTCAAAAATAATTGGAAAACTTTTCTTTAATTAACATTTTCTCATTGAAGTGTAGTTTTCCTCCATTTCCACCCTAATAATTCACTCAGATTCCCCCTAACAAACTTGTAGAATATTCTTCATCACAGCAAAGTTTCACTTAATTTAGGCAGCTTCTGCACTTAGATAATCTACGGCTTGACTTCTCTTTTATTTCTCCTGAGCCAAAAACCAACTGCATAAATCTGCCAATCCAAGCAAATTACACACACACACACACATAGGCAACTCTATGTCCTTTCTGACAGTGTTTAGAGACACTTAAGCCTGCGGTGAGCGCTCCACTTATTGAGAGCCATAGACACAGAAAATGGGGATAGTGAAAGGGAAAGAGCTAGTGAGAGAGAGTGAGAGAGAGCGAGTTGGGAACGAGGTGCAGGCATAAATCTTTTAGCACTTTATTTGACACAGTTTCAGCCCCAGCCCCAGCCAGGACATATACAGTTAGTCAGTCAGTCAGTCAGAGCAGAGGTCGCTCTCATCAATCGGTCGCTCACATTCCGCATTTCGATGTCCATGCACCTTGGAGAGGCTTTGCCCCTGCCCTGCCATGCCCTGCCCCGGCCACATCCTCTTGGCAGACGATGACAGTTGACGATAAGCGGTCGAGTAGTTGAATTCTGGTTTAAGCCTTTTGTGTGCACATGTTGTTATTGTTGTTGAGACTGCCAGCCTGTGTGTGTGCAATTGTTGTGCCAACAATACAGAGAGAGAAATTCGACAGATGCAAAATGTTGCCAATTTCTTTGACTTTTTCTTTTTCATCTTCAGTTTCTCTCAGTGCCAGGGGACTCCACCTCTGTTTCGGTTAGGACAAGCCTTTGCCTCTGGCCTCATTTACCTTAGTCTCCTTCTCTGTTTCTGGTTTTAATCCATTTAATTGCATTTTTAAGCCCTTTGTTTTTGTGCATTCTAGTTTCTGGTTTCCTTTAACTGGAACATGAGAACAAATTACGCATACGCCCCCTTCCCCCCAACTCAATGGCGTTCAAATAATCATTTGCAATTTGCTAAAAAGCATAATAAAAATTCGTTAGAAATGCATTTCAATGCACACACATAAACAAAATTTCCACCGGCCGGCATGTCCTTGTGCCACTTTGAGTGAGTGACTGACTGAATGACGTTTCGTATCAAATTATCTATAAATTGCCATTGCCTGAGCCTGGGCCTGGGCCTGGGCCCTGGGCACGCCATCGATGTTTCGTGTTCGCCTGAGTTTCGATTTGATTGTTTTTCATTGTGAGCTGTGTGAAATTTCATACATGTTGGCATAGGTCCTTGCCTCCTGGCAGGTGGTGCACACTATTTGCCCGAGATTTGAATTTAATTTTGAGGTCACTCCAACCCCAGTTGGAGCAGTAGGAGTGTGTGTGTGTGTGGGGTTAAGTCAAGTGGCAAGAGTTCTATAAAAAATGCAATAAATATTTAAATTACGATATCAACGTGAAGCACGCAAATGGGGAAAGGCAAATGAAAAATAAATAAAAAAAAAAAACTTCGAGCTGAAGAACCCACTTGAAAAAGTAGGCTAAATGTGCATAATTTCACAATATAATTAAAAGGGGGCCAAGAGGCAAAGGCAAAGAGAATATGCAATTAAATTAAGGGTGTGAAGTAAGTCCTGAACCAAGCCATTTCCAAATCATGATTCACACATACTTTCTCTTGGATTTAAGAATAATTTAGGCTTAAATTATGACTGAAACCTTTGGTACAAGGAAGAACAAATTACATCCTGTTGTTTAAGCTACTTTAAAGTTGGCTCATTCACAATTCTTAATTCAGGAATTCGATCTAAGAATGTTTCATACTTAAATTATTTACACCAAGGAAAGAATAAGATATACACAGAAAAGGAATTTGAGATAGTCTGATCTCAATGAATGGTCTATTAGCCATCTACTCACAGCAAGTACAAAAATTGATTTAAGTGAGGATTATTCAAGATGCTTACAAAGCCTATTCTTATTGGTTTTTTAGGAACAATCAATCCTGATCTGTTGATCGACCATTATAATTACTGTTACAGTTTTCATGGCAATTACCATTACAATCTTACCATTACAATTGGCATTATATTTTCAATAACTACTATTATAATTACTGTTTAACTAGCAAGTTTTGTAGTACAACCTTTTCAAAGGGTGCGTTATGCGTTATAAAATTGTCCTGGTGTTTGTAACGCTTAGTTAGAAGGAAGCATCTCCGACCACATAAAGTATATATATGTACAGTTTTGATTTAGCTTGGCGGGGCACGGGGCGGCTGTTTCTACACAATCTCCTCCGTCAGTTTTTAAGGCTATTCTCACCAAACTATGCACAAAGTCTTTTGGTACAAATACGCTGCACATTTGTCGGCACCCGCAAGATCGGTTGACTATAGCATATAAGCTGTCATAGGTACGATCGGTTGAAAAACAGTCTCCGAAACAATTTTTGTTTTCAGTATGGAAACGCCTCAAAGTACGTATTTCTAAGTTTACTATCCTTTCCCATGATTTCACTAAGATTG
This sequence comes from Lordiphosa collinella, assembly GCA_018904265.1. Lineage (NCBI taxonomy): Eukaryota > Metazoa > Arthropoda > Insecta > Diptera > Drosophilidae > Lordiphosa > Lordiphosa collinella. Next base: position 121,176 of record JAEIFV010000396.1, on the reverse strand, counting down.
GTCGAAATCGGATGACTAGCATATAGCTGCCATAGGAACGATCGATTGAAAAACTAGTTCTAGTGGAAACTTTTTGTTTTTTATTAAAACGTCCTTATCGTTGGCATATACTTATTTTATACACTTTTATACATTTCTACAAAGATTGAAGATTAAATCGGATGACTATAGCATATAGCTCCCATAGGAACGATCGGTCGAAAAACTAGTTCTAGTGAAAAACTTTTGTTTTTTTAATGAAAACGTCCCTTATCATTGGCATACACTTGTACATATACTTTTACACAATTTTTACAAGATTGGTCGAAATCGGATGACTATAGTATATAGCTCCCATAGGAACGATCGGTCGAAAAACTAGTTCTAGTGAGAAAAACTTTTTTTTTTAGTGGAAACGTCCTTATCATTGGCATACACTTAATCTATACACTTTTACACAATTCTACAAAGATTGGTCGAAATCGGATGACTATAGCATATAGCTCCCAGGAACGGTCAGAAAAACTAGTTCTAGTGAGAAAAACTTTTTTTTTTTTAATGAAAACGTCCTTATCATTGGCATACACTTATTTTATTTACTTTGGACACATTTTTACAAGGAAGTCTTATCAAAATCGGATGACTATAGCATATAGCTGCAGTATGAATGATCGGTCGAAAAAGAAGTTGAGTGATAAAAACTTTTTGTCTTAAATGACATCGCCTCCAAATTTCGCAATTAACAGTGTATTATGCCTTTCCTTGATTTCACCAAGTTTAATAGAAATCAGACATCTTTATATTATAGATCCCATAGAAAAGTAATGTCCCAAAAATAGTCTTAGAAAAACTTGTTATCAATGGAAGCTGCAAGGGTATACAAAACTTCGGCCGAGCCAGTTAACCCCTATTTTTTTATGGAAAAGTGGCCAGTTGTTAGCCTGTTATTAAGGGGTCTTCTCACTGAGCAACTTTTTTGACTTTTTTTTGCATTTTATTATAGCTTGGATATTTCAAAAATATCCCCCCAAAAGGATTTTCGAAAACTCGAATAAGTTTAGGAATATAGTCCTTTTTGTGACCCAATGTGACCTAAATTCCCAAGCAACTGCAAGCTTAAAAGCGCGTTTATCTCGAAACCACGTTTTCGAACTGGCGGCCATGATATCTCCAGTAAACTGAACCGATTTTCTTGAAACAAAGTGGAATCGACGCAGAATTGTCACCATTCTCGGCTGAACCTCGACCATAATTTTAAAAATTTTTTACTATTTTTTTTTTACACTAAACTCCAAAAAAAAAGCCCGAAATTGAAATTTTTTTTGAATGGCCGCCATTTTGTCAAAAAAATCTCAAAATTAAGTTTGAGGTTCACCCGAGAATTACATCTATACTGATTATAACCCCGTTTTTTTTTCATTTCGGACGCTCCGGAGACTTGGAATCGTGGCCGCCGTGACGACACCTTTTTTTTCACCACCAACTTTGAAGTCTCATTACTTTTTGAACAGCCCTCGTATCGAGGCAAAAAAATTTTTTATTTACTTTGAACCTTTTTGTAATACAATAAATAAAAAAGTTTTCAATTATTCTTTGCGTTTTCAAATAAAATTTTTTAAAGGGTCCAAAAAACGGGTTTTGAATAGAGACAATCCCCTACATGTTGCTAAGATTACTTTGGCATTTGCTAAAAAAAAAAAAAAAAATATAAAATAAACGCTTGTACTGTTAACATTACAATTGAACTGCGTTCCATAGTAACACAATAACCTAAACACAACCAATCGTTTCTAGCAAACACACCACGTCGCAGGTCTTAGGTAGACAGGGGTGACTTTGAAAATGGGTGTATTTTTATTCTGGCCAAACTTGAAAAAAAGATTTATACTTGAACTTTATGCAAAAAAACGGCATTTCCGACCAATGTGCAATACCGCAAAAGCTTGGGAATTTCAACAACATGAGTGTAAAATCAATGACGTTTCCCACACACCCAACTCCGAAACTGTTAGAGCGGACTCAAAGCTATTCTCTTAAATCAGGGTATCCCAAGAAGAGAGACCCTCTGTCTCTCTCTCTTCTGATACTCACTGATTTATTACTTCGGCAAGTATTCGGCTTGAAATGCCGAGTGTGTTCGGCCCCCAAGACTGGCTGGGGAACACAGTCTCAAATGTTCTTGCTCTTCTCTTTCAGTATCTTTACCTCCCTCCCCTCGCCAAAACACTAAAAACTAAGAACGATTTTAGCTCGATTTTAAGAGCGAAATTATTAAAAATTCAAGTGCGAACAGATTATCTTTCAAGAGTGTTTGTATTTGAATTATACGTTCTGCTTATTTCTGATCTATTTCCTTCTCGCTCCATGCCAGGCCAAAACCAAGTATCTGATTCTTACAAAAAGAAAATTATTGGACTTAAAATAAGTTGTAAATAGCACGTATTTCAAAGCAAAAACTATGCAGTACAACCATCAGCGACGCGCTTCAAAGACTCAATATTTGGCTGTTGATGGAGCAAGCCATACCCTCGAGAATGGAACACAGTTTAAGAATTTGAGTCTCGGCTACCAGCAGGCCAATCCTTCGTAGAAATGAAGATCGGTATATGGTTTTCTAGTAGTGTTGGGTTGTTCATGAGTGAGTGAACATGTTCTTTAAAAATTGTCCATTTTTGACCACTCAGAGTTGTTCAGTTTTTCTTGTTCACTCGGTTTTGTTCTGTGAGTTGTTCTTGTTCAGTCAGAGTTGTTCAATTGTTCTTGTTCAATCACTCTTGTTCTGTGAGTTGTTCAGTCAGAGTTATTCACTAGCTTTTTTCAGCCGCTCTTCTTCTCTGAGTTGTACATTAAGAGCTGTTTAGTGACTTGTTTACTCAATTTGGAGACTCTTTAGCTGTTTCTTGTTTGCGTGATTGATTGTTCAATGTAAGCAACATGCTGGCGTTGCAACTATTTTAGAGATGGCTAACAAATAGGTAACATTCAACAGTGTGACCAGCAACGAAGGATTAAAATAAGCTTACTTGATCGCTGATCATCACAATGCCCAGGTGAACTACAATTGGCACAGATTAGCTTTAGCAACAGAATGGCCTCCAATTTAAACCAACACTGAACAACAGAACAGCTGAACAACTTGAACAAGTGAACAACTCACACTTTGAAAAAAGAACAATTGAACATGTTCTGTTGAATTGAACAACCTTTACCCTAGACTTTCAGCCATGTTTGAGTCGTTTTTACCTTGCTGATCTGGAGCGGCGTTTGTTGAAAGGTCCATGGCTTGTTTGCAAATAATGTGACTTAATCAACAAACTTTATTAAAAAGAAGGTCAAAGAACTTACAGCAATAACTTGGCATAACCCCTTTATTAAATTTCTCCAAACTTTCTAACTTTAATTCTAACCGAATTCAAACCTAATGTCTTTAATCTGATCTACGTCTTTCTAGTTTAGCAGCAACAATTTATAAGCCCGCAAAAAAACTTCAACAAAGTCTAGAATTTAAAAATATTCCGAAAAAGATTTAAAGAAGTATGCGTCATTCATAATTCCCAACCAGTTTGATTTGTATATGAATGATTATTAAGTTTAAATATTTTTTCCATAAGGTGACCTCATTTTTATCTTGATTAAAATAAAATAGAAATAAATTTGAGCATAGTTTTTCAAGTACCCGTCGTTTCCTGACTTTTTGTCTAATCCACAAAAAAGTTGTGCCAATTTTCGTTAAGCCATAATTAATTTATATTCAATATCAGAATAAATTTATCAGTTGACTTGTCAAACACAACCAACAAAGTAACAAATTGGGTTCGCTCTTTCCCTCTCTCTTTTTATCGCTCTTTCTCAGCGTAGCACAGTTGTAAACTATATAAACTGTTATACACACACTCCAGAGACTGCGATTTTTCAAATGCGAGAGACAATTAAATGCGAACAAAACTAGTTTTGGTTGTTTTGAATGTTTGTTCGTCAGCTGTTTGACCAGCTAACTTGGCTAACAACTGCAGCAAACTGAGAGGGAGTTAGTCTGCCGGCACATCGCACTGTGTGCACCTCGTTGGGTATTTCCGTCGCGATTGCAATTGGCAAATTCAACATTTAAACAGCTGTGAAAATTGTGTAGAAATATGGAAAAATTAGCCGCTGTTTAAATTTGCTTGTGGTGAAAACTTAAATGCTGACGTAATTTAGTGTGCAAAAATCTACCACCACTTTCGCCCACAATTTGTGGCAATAACCAAATAAAATATACTTACACAATCACCTCAACCTGTTGCAGTCGCTGCACTGGCACACTTTTTCCACTTAAAACGCTGCATTAAATTAATCAACCGAGTTTTGAGCTTTAGTCAGTTTTTTTTTTATGAATGAATTTAATAAGTGAATGAATGAGTGACTGAACTCTACTCTGCCCTTGGTCCGACTTTTTGTCATCATTCTCTCTGCCTGGCAGCGTTGGTCCAAACAACATAAGTCTGGGCCTGCTATATATGTATATAAAAAATATGACTTATTAATAAAAACAGACAACTACAACAACAACAACATCAGCAACAATAAAGCCAACAAGCTGATGACCGTAGCTGGCGCCAGCTGCAGGCGTCTGGAACGGGGACTCCAGCTCTGTGTCTCTAGCTAAAGTCGCTTCATAAATACTGATGCTTTGTTGATTTTTCATTAAATGTGTTAAATATGCCAAGTGTAGACGACGCGTGTGGGTTTTTTTTTTTTTGTTGCTTCTTTGTTTTCTTTTATGTTGCTGTTGCACAAGCAGCAACTTGTTGCACCTGTGTCAGAGGTTTGCCTATTTTGGAAGGGCTGAGCGCATTGACTTCGGTTTGAATTGTGAAAGGGGAAAAATATATGGCCAATCTCTTTGCTGTTGAATTTTTGGGCATTGTCCTGCTGGAGCTTATAAAGATTTTCTTCTTCCATCGTTTTTCGTATTAAAAGGTGGACCCATAAAAGCGTCTGGGCAACATAGTTCCGCCAATATATCTCCGACTAATACATTTTGCCGGCGAATGATGTGGCATACCATATTTACAAGAAGATTTTTAAGCGAATCGCTTGAGAAATAGTTTCGCTTCCGCGTATTTTACCACATCAGAAAACCAATCGTTATTTCGCAAACTATGCTTCAAACCGTTTTATAAGTCAATCCGTTGAAAAAATTGTTACTTTACCTTTTTATTTTTTGTAGATTTTATTTAGCAACGCTTCGCATTTATTTTAAATGCTTCCATGCTGTTAAAAAGTCTTATATACATATTAAATTAGGCAACCCTTTGATGGACGGCCAAATATCCATAAGTCGGCTGGGTGGATTCTCCTCCAGTCTATTGGTATGGGAAGCTAGTCGTTCTCTGTAGCGATTTTAATATGCCTCTAAAGTTTTGCCAACGGTGGAAATGCTTAGGCCCCAGAATATAGTAGAATTACAGACATATCAGTGTGCATTTAAATTCGGCGAAGGTCCTTACTTAGACGTTTTTCTACTCTCTTAACATGTAATACCCCAGTTAAGCGTTCTTAAGGGTCTTCTCATCAAAACCCGTTTTTTGGACCTTTTTAAAAAATTCTTATTTGAAAACGCAAAGAATAATTGAAAACTTTTTATTTATTGTATTACAAAAGGTTCAAAGTAAATAAAAAAATTTTTTTCCTCGATACGAGGGCTGTTCAAAAAGTAATGAGACTGCAAAGTTGGTGGTGAAAAAAAGGTGTCGTCACGGCGGCCACGATTCCGGGTCTCGGAGCGTCCGAAATGAAAAAAAAAACGGGGTTATAATCAGTATAGATGTAATTCTCGGCTGAACCTCAAACTTAATTTTGTGATTTTTTTGACAAAATGGCGGCCATTCAAAAAAAATTTCAATTTCGGGCTTTTTTTGTAGTTTAGTGTAAAAAAAAAATAGTAAAAATTTTTAAAATTATGGTCGAGGTTCAGCCGAGAATGGTGACAATTCTGCGTCGATTCCACTTTGTTTCATGAAAATCGGTTCAGTTGAACTGGAGATATCATGGCCGCCAGTTCGAAAAACGTGGTTTCCGAGATAAACGCGTTTAAAGTTTGAAGTAATTTTTTGAAAAAAAAAAAAATCAAAAATATTTAAATGCAGTTTTAAAGAGCTGACAATTCTCCGTCGAATTCACTTTGTTTCATCAAAATCGGTCCGGTAGAACCGGAAAAACTTAACGCATAGGTCAAAATACGAGGTTTTAAAAAAAGTTGCTCAATGAGAAGACCCCCTTAAGTTTGCAGTTGCTTGGGAATTTAGGTCACATTGGGTCACTAAAAGGACTATATCTCCTAAACTAATTCGAGTTTTCGAAAATCCTTTTGGGGGGATATTTTTGAATATCCAAGCTATAAATAAATGCAAAAAAAAAGTTGCTCAATGAAGACCCCCTTAAAGGGAGATATGATTCTCAGGTAACGACACTTTGCGCTAAAAAATCCATGGCAAAGTCGTCGATAGATTCCTTGGGGCCTTGCATGCTGTTGTAGATCAAATGGTAATCCTTGTGGGCACTAACACTAAAGTGGTCGCGCAAGGCTGATGTTAGGGCATCATAGGACGTAAGGTAGTCTCAGGCAGCGTGCCGTAAAACCTTTGGGTCCGGCCGCGCAAGCTTACATACTACTTTCGACACGATATTCGAATGCCATTTCATATAACAGGCGCTTAGATTCTGCCCGGGTGCCTTCGTACGTACTTGGAGACCTGTAGGCTGGAAAACTGCTGGAAATTTTGCTCAGCGATCCTTCAAAAGCTCCCAGGGGGCTTGCAATTTTTGTCAGCTGCCGCTTGCAAGGCGGCCGCCATGGTCTTGTCCTTTGGTTGGCTGCTGCTCCCTCTTCTTCGCTGTCAACCATTGCGAGGTTTGAGATGATCTTTTACGCATCGTAGTCTGGGCAGACCCGATCGATGAACTCCCCACGCTGACTCAATAGTAGCGAGTTTTGGTCAATGGTTATCGTCTTGGTGAGAGTGGTCCAGCGGAAACTGTTTTTATTAGATGAAGGGAGAAAGAGTAATCCCGCAAGCCGAGCAAATAAAAAATAAAAACAATCCGCAATAAGTCAGAGATCCAGAAAAACAGCTTTACATACAAACTAATTTTGGAATAAAACTACTATTCAACATTCAGCATTATAACTCTTACCGCTTGTGCTGAGCGTAGATCAGTGAATCTATTAAAACACAAAATCTCGTTCAAATAGCCTTTTCGAACATTGATATAAAAATTCTATATATGCGCCTGAGCTAGTAAAATCTCTTATGTAAGATGATTCGATTTCCGTTCGTTTTGGGACTTAAAATGTCTAAGTCGTTAGAAATAAAAAGTTTTCTAGGCCGTGAAATAAGTCTTATAAGTATTTTCCCGTTCCCCTTCAGTTCATACTGGCGGGGTTAGAGCCATCTTAAAGCTATTGAAACACAGGAAATGCATCTATATTATTACCTGTGTCGCTTGATCGCTAACTCTGTGATTCAAATAGTTACTATTATGTCTTGGTGTATGAATATTTTGAAATACAAGAAATTCCAGATCAATTCAATCAGGCTTATATCTGCTAGTGTCCCATATAGCTGGCATTACTCACACTTCCTTCTGCTGTCTTGTATGTCAGCCAGCTGGCCTACCTGCGCTACTATTTTGCCATTCCCAGTGCGTGCATTTTTAATTATGCTTGTTAATTTTTGCCGGTTTTTTTTGTTTTTGTTGGCCCTTCTTTTTGGTATGTGGCACACGTTTTGCGTTTATGTTGTTTCATACTTCATTTAATGCATCAAAATAATTGCGGGGCGTAGAAATTAAGGTGCAGGCGGGATCGAAACCCAACAGAAGGAAGCAAAAGAAACGAAAATAAAAACATTACCGTAAAATTGCGGAAATTGCTTTCAAAGTGATAAGAGGAACTTTGGTCCTTTTTGGAAATTCAATTTCGAAAAACAAGTTCGTTGCCTAAGTCTTTTGTTTAAGCGGGTTAATTAACATAAGCCAAGTCAGCCAAGCAGATCCAGTGAGTCAAAGCTTCATTAACTCCCACTTATGGTTCACAGTTCCGTGGCAGGCAGCGAAAGTTCAAGCAAACTTTGTGAAATAAAATGTTTAAATAAAATTATAAAAAGAAACGCCCACCATTCTGTTTGTGTGTGTGTGTGTGGGCATGTGGGTGTTGTGGGCGTGTAATGTGCGCCTGACACCAAAACAGTTAAATGTTGAAATACCAGAAATTCAAGTGAATATCAAGCGCAAAAATTACGTCAATCAAAAGTCAAACCTGGCAACTGGCAACTGGAAGCCAACAACTATCAAAAGTTAGCCACAAAGCGCTATTTTTTCTTACTCTGCAGAGGCTTATACAAAAAGAAAGAAAAAAATTATTGCCTGGTTTTTTCTGCCAAACCAAAAATGGACCAGCGGCAGAGCAGAGCAGCGTGTGGGCAGTAAAGTTGTTGCCTAACAGCAACTCACAACACACACACTTACTTACTTACTCACTCTGCCAAGTCTCAAGTCTCCACTCGGCTCGCTTTCAAGCTCTGCACATTCAGTTCGTTTTCAGCGCGTGCGGTGCGGTTCTCTCCCTCTCTTTTTCTGTTGGATAACTTTTGTCTGTACATTCAGCTCGGCTTTAAGGAAAATCTAAGCAAATTTCTGCCATATTCGTCTAATTGCAGTGAAAGTTGCTTAGGCGTATTTTTTTTTCTCAAATTTAAAAGAAAATTTTACTTGTGAAAATTGTTTGGAAAACGCGCAAAACATCCACTTAAATAGTGTTTAAAACGAAGAAAAATCTCACCAAGAAAATTCAACCCAGTGCCAGTGCAAAATATATCTCCGATTGTGTGTGAGTGTGTGTGTTTTTTCGGTTTGGCAGCTGCTTGGGCAGCAGCCAAGTAAGAAATATCAAAGTTGTTTCACTGGCGTTGGCAATTTTCGTTGGCAGCTGTTGGCAGTATGAACTGATTTTAGCCGAAATTTGATGAATAAAATGGTAAGCAATTCGGTTTTCTGTTGTTTATGTTGAAAATATGTGTGAGGGTATGTGAAAAAAAGTATATGTTTAGGTTTTGAGGTACTAAAATATGTATTTTATAATTACACAACCTATTTTTGACGTCAGAATATTATGAAAAATTTTGCAAAAAAAAAAAATTCTAAAAATGTTTAACTTTTTCTACAAAAATTTGAAGATCTAAGAAAAAGAGAATTGCAAGTGTTTGTGGAATTAAATTTGTAATCCTAATTGAGAAATATAATTAAAAAAATTTATTTTATTATTTTCGTTTGGTAGTTCAGTTACGGAGTGGATGTCTCCAATTTTGTTAGCGAGTCCCAATTATTGCATATTTATTTTTACAGCCCAAATCTGAACCTAGATCACGGGCACAAAAAACCTAAAAAGAATTGGTTCGAAATATAAAATATCTAAAAAATATTTTTTACAGAAATGCAAACCGGTTGCGAACCGAACCGCAAACCGAATCAGCATCTGTTTTAAAATTCTGAGCCGAACCTAAGACCACAAAGGAATACGGGTTGTTTCATTTCTCCGACAAGTTTGAGACATTTTTGTCTGTATGTTTAGGGAAACTTCATAAGATAACTTAACTATAGTCCTTTACTTATAAAAACGTTTATATTTGGAAGTCATATAAATGCTTTTTTATAACTTTAATTTTCCGATGAGACTCTTCAAATATGAATGTTTCATGATCGAATTAAGTAAAACCACTGGACCGAACTGAATCCGCGGTTTCGTCACTTAAAAATCATTTTATAAACCGAACAGATTGTTTCAAAATTTCCATGAACCACTTAACCGAACCAGTTCTAATTCCCAATCTTGCTTGGTTTTCTTAATTCCCAATATAAAAATTTCCTATAAAATTAGTTGGCTTTCTTATATAAACAGTACTTTACCATCGGAAATAAAAAATGAACGCACAGATCTCAGATATGGTAAGAGATAGAGGTTTGACATGTATGGAACATATATTTGCAGGCAGATCAAGTTTATTTTCAATTTTGGCCGCGTATTTCTTAGTTTACTATCCTTTCCCATGATTTCGCTAAGTTTGGTCAAAGTCGGATGACTATCCAAATAGCTGCCATAGGAACGATCGGTCGAAAAACTGGTTCTAGTGAAAAAACTTTTTTGTTTTTAATGTAAACGTCCTTATCATGGGCATACACTTATTTAATATACTTTTACACAATTCTACAAAGTTTGGTCGAAATCGGATGACTATAGCATATAGCTCCCATAGAAACGATCGGTCGAAAAACTAGTTCTAGTGAGAAAAACTTTTTTGTTTGTAATGAAAACGTACTTTTTATTGGCATATTCTTATTTTATATACTTTAAGGGGGAACACACTTTGCGATGAGCAAAAGTAGATGGTTTTTTAAAAAATTCCAGAAAAAAAGTATAAGAGATTTTTTATTTTTGTTTTTTTTATTAAATAGTTTATGAATGAAAGGAAAATACAAAAAAAATTTTTGTGAATATGAGGGCCGTTCAGAAAGTTATCGGCCTCCGAATTATGAATAAAAAAAGGTGCCTACATGGTGACCATGGTTGCAGCACTTGGGATGATTTGAAAAAAAAAAAAAAATGCGGTTATGTTTAGAACTAATGTGGCTATCGTTCGGCCCCTCCGAAAAAAATTTAAAATTTTTTTGACAAAATGGCGGACATTTGAAAACAAAAATTTTTTTTTGGCCTTTTTTTGTAGTGTAGTGTAAAAAAAAGTTCACTTAAAAATATAGGTATCCAAAAGTTGGAGGGCCGAACGATAGCGACGACAATTCTGCGTCGTATAAGCCCTTCCGGAGCAAAATCGGTTCACTGGTTTCCTCTGAATCGTGGCCACCAGTTTGAAAAACGTGGTTTCGAGATAAACGCGTTTAAAGTTTGCAGTTGCTAGGCAAATCGGGTCACTTTGGGTCATTAAAGGGACTATACCTTCTAAACTATTTCGAATTTTTGAAAATCCTTTTAGGGGGGATATTTTTTGAATATCCAAGCTACAAAAATATGCAAAAAAATTGGAAATTTTTTTTTCCGCAAAGTTTTTTCCCCCTTAACACATTTCTACAAAGTTTTATCAAAATCGGATGACTATAGCATATAGCTGCAGTATGAATGATCGGTCGAAAAAGAAGTTCTAGTGAGAAAAACTTTTTGTTTTTAAATGGGATCGCCTCCAAACTTCGTAATCAACAGTGAATTATGCTTTTCCATGATTTCACCAAGTTTGGTCGAAATCAGACATCTACATAGTATAGATCCCATAGAAAAGTAAGGTCCAAAAAGTAGTCTTAGTTAGAAAAACTTTTTTGTTTTCAATGGAAGCTGCAAGATATACACAACTTCGGCCGAGCCGAAGTAACTTTCCCCCTATTTTTTTATTATCAGGCCTGTTCCGGTTTTCACTTTCACTAAATTTGCTCGAATTCGATTTGACTACCTGTTCCAGTCTTCACAATTCGATAGATTTACTCGATTTGAATTCACATAGCTTGGAGCCGATGAATTCAAAAAGTAAATGCGATTTTACATAAAGGCGTCAAATTAATGGCTTAAAGTTAATTTTGTACCATTGTTGAGTGTATTTAGATACTTTTTGCAATTTTACATTCCCTTAAAAATTATTTTTAATAAAAAAATTAATAATTTTTATGAATAGCTTCAATTTTGCCACGTGCCATCCAAATCGAATTCACATATTTTGTTCAAGCTGTTCTAGTTTTCACTTGTTTATGAAACGCTGGGAAAACGGTAATAAAATGCCCTTAAAAATTGAAACGACATTTTAAACACCTTTATTCAACTACTATCAACTATTTTGAGTGATTATTTATTGGATTGTTTGGATTCACCAGTTGATTTAAGTGAAAATGTAGTCAACGGAAACAATTTGGAAATGAAACACTTGAATTGCAAATCGTTCGAATACCAGAACAGCTAAAACCAAATCGTTCGATTTTGTTTTCACTTGAAATCGAAGAAATATGTGAAAACTGGAACAGGCCTGTATATTTCAAACACGCATGTAAAATCTGTATTTTGCCTCCCTTTGGGTTAAAGTGTTTTGGTAAAACAAAAATTAAAAAATTTTTATTTTAATTGTGTGGAAAAAAAAAAATCCCCATCATGAAGAATTGATTGTTTTATATTCCCCGAATTGGATTCACGTCTTATATTTCGAGGTCCTCAATTAGGGGGAATTCTGTTACCCTCAGCATAATGATTTCATCAGTGAGAATACGAAAAATTCTACTCTAATTTCGAAACTTCTGGAAACCAGCCTTAAGTAATAAGAACATTTTGCATAAATAGACATAACATCAGCTTTAAACCATAAAATGTACACTATACATTGAATTTAACGTAGTAAGCTTCAGTAACTTCTCCGCCCGTTGCCAGGTAACCGATCTCTCACTCCTCAGGGGGCCGTCCCAGGCTCTTAAAAATTAATCAATTTCAAGAATAATTACTGCGACACTAAAAAGCCTTGCCAGAACTACTCACACAGGCCGGACTTGAGGTCCTGCTTTTTTCCAACAAAAGAGTTCTCAGCTTATTAAGGTTTGTTCTCATATTACACAGACTGCATAGCTCATAACCTTCGCATCTACTTAGATCAGGACTCAGGGAACTCAGACTTAATGACTCACAAAAAACTACAAATATTGTTTGTGTAAATCAACGTCTTCTAGAAATAATCTCTGACATCATTTAGTTCACAACAATGAAACGAAAAACTTTAAATGACAAATTGCTAAAGTTTTTTCCTGTCACCAAACAATTGTTGCTAACAAATATTCACTTTCATTTGTGCGAAAAAGAAACAAAAAATTAAGCTCCCAAGACGAAGATGAATATGAATTGAAGCGAAGATGCCCCGTCACTCTGTTTATTTTCTCTGCATCTCATTTCGAAAATTTGAACACAAACATAAATAGAAAATATGACAAATAATTGCTCAAAATGCTAGCTTGACACACTTTTTTGGTTGCTTAAACCTCCCTAAAAAAAAACGAAAAGAAATCAAATAATCAAAACAAAACTTGAAGTCTTTGAGCCAAACGACTGTTGTTTAATTTAGTTTGGGAACTGCAGACGCACCAAATTTCTCTTGTCCGCAAAATTGCCAGTTTTATGGATGCGAAACAACAAAAGCTACCGTGTAATGGCGCCACCGTCTCTGGCACAGTCTCATTTGTCAGTCAGCGCCAGTTTGGACTTGACTGCCAGAGTCATTTGTAATTCATTGTCTTCCCAAGTTGTCGTGGGTTGTGTTTTGGGGTTTTTGTTGTTGTTTTCTTTGCAAGTTTGTGGCTCATCTTAACTTAAATGAATGTTTTTTTTTTTTCTGCTTGTTTGTTTCTGTGTAGATGCGTTAGCTGTGTAGCAAAAGGTGCAAAACTTTCACTTTATGTGTTATGGGGTTTTGCGTGCGAGCTGCAACTGAAAGTACGCAAAAGAAATTATCATTATAATGACGATAAATTTGCCTTGACTTCAGTCGACAGCGTGGGTGAAACAAAAATGATGGCAATTAAATGAGCCAAAGCCAAAGAGAGTGAGCAGCAATTTCGCAAGAAGCTTCAGTTTTGTAAAAACAAAAAATAAATCGAAAAACGAATGACTTAGGCAACAAACTTGACACGCTTTTTAGGAATTGGAATTTAACGAATAAATTTACTCCAACGAAGCGAAGTTTCTGTTGGCTGACAAATCAATTTTGAATTGGTAAATGGATAGAACGAGGGTGCAGTAAAATATTGTGCAATAAATCTCACAAAAATGCCTTCTTATATATTAAATGGCACCAAGTTCTCCCCACATTTCAAGACAGTTTCTACATTCTCAGAAGGAAAAAAAAAATGGCCAAGCCAAGTGCCAGCCAATTTTCAAGCCTTGAAAAATTCCTCAAGTACACAAACTACAAGCAATTTAAATATACAAAAATAACTAAATCTAGTCGAGACAAAACCAGAAGAAGAACGCGACTCTTGTGCTTAAAAAAAATGCAAATCAATAAGCAAAGTTCCAGTTTGCCTTGCAATAAAATAAATGTAAAGGAGCAAGCATGAAAAAACAGCGACAAGTTTCTTAGTTTCGCATCAGCAGCAGCAGCAGCAGCTGGCAGGTTGGGTTGTTTGCATTTTTGGTTTATAGTAGTTCTCGTATCTAGGTGTTAATTATCGCTAAAAGTCAATGGCGGGGACAATCGGTGAAATCTGCACAGCAGCGACAATTCGCTGCTGCTGTCCATATCGGTGTGTGCTTTGCATCTGTGCGCCCCTGGAGAATACCTGGGAGTTGGAGTTGGGAGCAGGAGTTGGGGCCACGATAATTAATATGAAAATATGTGAGGATGTTCCACAGGAGAACAACAACAAATGTTTGTTGCTATTTTTAGCCGGCCATTTTTAATGAGACCCCGAGAAGTAGAAGTCGTGCCCAGTCCGCAAATGGAGACTCCTCTCTCTATGGCCCACCCGTGCGTCCTAATTATGCGCTTATTTCCTTTTCCCTTTTTTTTTTTTCTTATATGAATTATTAAAATAATCAAAATGAAGCGAATCGAGCATTAATTGCTTTATAATAGAGCCAACGAATGAGAGCGACTCGAGTGCTCATATTTCTGTAATTTATTGTAATGCACTTGGGGCGTGTTTCATTTCTCGCTTTAAAATGGCATAAATTTTGAGCCCTGCCCCGGTTCCAGAGGTCCAGGCCAACAATTTATTGTTTATATAAATTTCGTTGTTTTTTTTTTGTTTTTTTGCTTTTTTGTTTTTTGCATCCACGACCACCTTGATTGTCCATGTCCCGACGTACCAACGACGCCGACTTGGGGCCAATTTACTTAACTTTTCATTCATGTTGGCAGAGCACAAAAAAAAAATACTGTAAGCTGCGTTCATTACATGTTGTTATTTGCTGTCTGTGGTACATTATTGCTCTTGTTCGCTGTTTTGCTCACCAATTAGCTGGGAAAAGACGAAAGACTCTGGCAACCAAGTTGCCAACAGATGGCCAATATTTATCATAGATCTGTACAGACTTATTAGTCTGGATAATTGCAAGCAAAAAACGATTATGGAAATTCAAAAACTAATTTTTAGAAAATATAAAAAAAAGAAGAAAACTTTTCCTATTATTTACTAATCTCATTATTTTGTTTCTTTTTCTATATTTTCAGGTAAGACTCCAAAGCTGACTTTATTATGCGTAAGTTGTAATTTCACCAGACTTATTCGATCTGAAGGGATTTGTGGAAATTAGTCATGGTATCAAAAACAAGTAAGAATGTCCGTCAGCCTTGACTTTAGTATTCCAGGTAGCCGTCAAAGACCGTAAAGAACTGTTTTCTCTTCGAATGTGGCGCCAAACAAACTGTGTTGTTTGTTGCCTATCGCCGCTGTCGGTAGCGCAATAGTTTCTAACTATTTAACTAGCTTATACCTAGACTATGGTTAATATAAAGGTGCCCAAACTTCGTGGATCGCTAAATAAAGCTGATTGTCTACAAAATTTTGGAGATATGAGATTTAACTTTAAGAAAAAAACAGTAGCAAAAATATATGCATAATCGCTTAATCGTGTTTGTGAATCACACTGCGAATCGAAATAGCGTCTGTGTGGCATTTACGAAAACCGTTAAAGATAATGGTTTGGCTAACGACTACCTTTAGTTAGTTTAAATTAAGAAATTATATTCCGAAAATCTGCTATAAGAAAAGCTTTCATTCTTCTTCTTCTTCTTTGGCCATCACAACCGTTTTACGGTCTCGGCCGCTGCCACTAATGCCCGCCTTCGCCTCTGTCACGAGCGACATTCCACCAGAAGGACACTCCCAGCTTCGCAATGTCTCCCCTGCACCTGGTCGCGCCATCTCCGCTTTGGTCGACCAGGCGGGGGAATGCCTTCCAACTCTATCGCATGCCGATTGTACACACGCTTTGCTGGAGCGTTATCATCCATACGGGTAACATGTCCCATGTCTTTCAGCTTATCAGTTGATCTTCTGTTAATATGATGTTCCAAATGTTGGCTAAGGAAATTAAATGTGTTTAATGCGCTTGACTTTAGGTCAGTGTCCCCATAGAGCCTCACTACTAGTGGGAGAAATTTTAACCTAAATTATAATATATATATATAAAAAAAAAAAAAAATGTAATGACTCTCATAGTAGAATAATGAATGATTTATTAGCATCTCGAAGTCAAAGCGCATGCTAAAGGCAAGGAAGTTAAAATTATCGGGCAGGCTCTAGATATAGGGCTCACGAAGGGAATAATTGGTTCAGCAAATTTGATGAGAGAGGGGGTTAAAAAGGGGATCTAAGACTCTAGTTTTGTAAAAAGCTGATCTTGCCTAACAAAAGGACTATCAATAGCACCTATAACAAGGTCCGTTAAGAAACATAAGTGACGCAATAGTTCTCGATCTTCTAGTGTTGAGAAAACATGAGAGAAAATTTTTGAAATTTTTTTTTGTACCCTCTCGAGCCTCTTTATGTGAATTTTTTTTTACAGCGTTTGTTTTAGTATTTAAATAATTTATATTTTTTTAAATTTTAATGTACTACTTCTTAAAATTAATTTTAATAATAAATACGTAATATCAATAAAATTGTTCAAAATCGATATTTTTTATGTCGGTTTTTCTTTGAGGCAATTCTATTTGGTTTGTCTGATATCAAAGATTCGAATGCATTGGGTCATCTGGTTCCAATAAAAGCTAATTTTTTCGAGCTCCGCTGACAAACTTTACTGGAAAAGCATATGAATTGAGTTTACCTCTGAAAAAATAACAGCCTACACTTACTGATGTCTGATTTAAGGTTTGTCTTAAATTTATAAGTATAATTCTGCGGAGCCTAGTTTCAGCACATCTACATCTTATGTATTTCCACTGTGACAATTGTATTTAGTTAATTATTTGATTGACAATAAAAAAGATCGATATTGCAATTTTTTTCGATTCTTCAAAATGTATCGATTTCCTTACTTGTTAAGCTGTATTTTCACTTGTCTGATATCTCATAAAAAGTTACTCAAGGAGCTTTCAGAAAAGTGTTATAGCCAATCTGAGAAACTCAAAAACTTATGAAAAGCATGGAAAAACTAAATGGTAAGTAGGCGATTCTCTAATTTCGATTTCTCAAATGAGTTTTTTGACAGACAACTCAAAGTAAGCTGAGATGTTTTTCAACCATGTCGTAAAATACAGCTTTAGAAATATAAAAACTGTCTATTAATTTCTACTAAAATCACCCAAAATACTAAAATATAATACAAAAATTTCATGAAATATTTAAACTCCTCACCAAACCTCAGCTAACCATTAGAGTATAACAGCAAAAACAGCAACGGTAATAAAAGCAGTTGGGGATCAAAAGCTGTGTGGCCAATTAACGGGCATGTCTGCTCTGGAGATACTGCCAAATTTAACTTTCAAATGCAGTACAACACTCACACAACAACAACATCAACTACAAAAACCCGTTGCCCAGTCGTATTCGATATCGTAAAACAAACAAGGCAACGGCAATCCTAGTCCCATATCCCTCCACTCAAGTGGCACGTTTGTTGCCTAAGTCTTTTGTTTGCGCCCTGTCACTTGCAATCAGCTTTGGCGTAATAACTTCATTTCCAATTAATCTAGCTGCCGCAGCCACAGTACACAATTTAAAATTCAATTACGTTTGATGTTTGCCACCGCACAGGGGCGAGCACTTAACCATAATATATAACCAATGGCAATGGCATCCTGTGCACGGGCATAGTGCTAGCTCATATCCTGTGACTGTGCTAGTAAATTGCAAAAACCGCACATGTTAATCAAGCAACGGCATAGACACTGGACTAACCGCAATTATTAAATTACATTTGCCCATCTCTGAGGCAAAGTAAAAGGGTGTGGCGTGAGAGAGAGAGAGAGAGAGAGAGGGGAAAGAGGAGGGGTTGTGGGAATGTGGAATTGGCCACTGGATAGTACGGGCTGTTAATGATATGGTCAACAGTAGTCGGTCGGCGCATAGTCGGTTAATTGAAGTGAGTGCGTTTTTAATTTAGGTTGACAATCAGTTGCGGTGACTTTTGAAAAAAAAAATACTTCGAGTAGAATTAATGGAGTGGGAATTGAACCGCATAGTTCACAGATGTGAATGGGGGGTGAAGAACAGGATTGGTGCTGAACACAAATGGTGGAAAGGTCATTTAAAGAAACAAAATGTTTAAAAACACACAGTGAATGTGAACCACTGAAGTGAACCCAAGACGTGGCTTGATGTAATACCAAAACAATTTTGGGAATAGAAACATTAGTTGTAGAATTGAACCCCTAAAACATGCTCTAATTCTAGTTCAATTTCCTTTATTAAATTTTCAGCTAGAGTCAGTTAACTAGTTCTATCTTTTCGTCTGCAATTAGATCACTGAACTGAGCTGAACCTTTTCAAACAGTCATTTCCTAATGCCAACATATTTAAGAAGTCAAAGAACTGCAGGCAGTAATTTCTTGCTGACGCACCTCATCTTCCATATCATCAACATCATCATCATCATTATTATTATACGCTTCATAGACACATCAATCAAAAAAAAAAAAACCTGTGGTTGGTTTCACTATACATTGTTTTTAAACATTTTCATTTACCACTAAGAAGGGTTGCCGCCGCCGCCGTCGCCGTCTCCACTTGAACTTGACATTTGATTGTCTTGTTGAAGGAAGTGCCAAGCCTTTTACAATTAGCTTTTGGGAAAAATCAATCAACGCACCATTTGTAATTACAAAAGAAGCTTTTTGATGCCTATGTCTCACTCCCTGTGTCTGTGTGGGTCGTGGTGTGAAGGCCTCGCCATGTTTCCGCCCACGGTCAATACCACAAACGCCTCTGCTTGATGCTTGTTACCAAGTCATTTGTTAGAATCGCCTATTGAAAACCATATGCAAAGCGAGTTGTTGGGCTTATTTACCAATTGGCATACTACATTTTAATCAAGCTGTGTGAAACCTACGCACAGTTAAGGCCAAATATGTGTGTGTCTGTGTGGCTTGTAGTCTGAGAGAGCAATACTTGAATGTGTCGCCAAAGCAGTTGTTGACCTTCGTCAAGACATTGTTGACTCATGAGTTGTGAAAATATCTAAAGCCGGATTTTAGATTTTACACAGTTAATTTGGATTTTGGCTTTAAGAATTTCATCAAATGATTTGACTGCAGAAAACAAAACAATTTTAATTAAACATGATTTATTATTAAATCAAATTTTCATAATCTGAACCAAGGGTAAAATGAGATTGCCGACCCTATAAAGTATATACATTCTTGATCAGCGTTCTTGATCGACTGAGGAATCCAGTCGAGCACGAATATCAAGCTAAAATCAATCCCGTGTTTAGTTGAAATAAGCTTATATAGAGCTAAAATCAAGCTTTTCTGAGCTAAAGTCGGGATTGAATAATTCGTACTTAAGTCTATCCCTTCGAAATTTGTGTGAACAAGTCCTGGATTGACCGACTTCTGACTTTGGGATTGATTTGAAGTCGAACTTCGAATGTTTTTTTCTGTAGCACCGAATCGGTGCGGGATTCTGATTCATCAAGCCGGAACTTCTTAAAATCTCGAACCTTGATCCGAACCGCAAAAGGTTTGCTTCAAAGAAGGACTTTTCAGAACTTATAAAATTTCAAAAGGTTAACCCTTCTATATCTTAAGCCCCTCGGCTGAACCTACTGCTTGATCTTAAGTAGTCTTCTGGATGTTAAAAAAATGGCATATGGCATTGGAACAAACTTAATTCAAATAATTTCTGATTTTTACGTCCCCCCATGCAACATAGATAGTAGTAATCTCTCTTATTTATAGAACTTCAAGTTGAGCTTGAATTTGAGCTTAAAAATCTCTCGGATAAAATCATCTTGGATTTCATTAACTTACGTAGGTCGCTTGGTCATTTGGCAGGAGGACAGAAAGAATGATTTGCATTGACTTAGCCTCGTAAAACTCGTCATCAGTCAGAACTGTGTCTCGAAATATCTAATATCTACCAAATACCTAGTCCATCCGGCTTGAAGGACCAAAATTATGTTAGGAGTCATCATAAGAACGGTAGAATACATTTTCCTTCGGTTTTTGAACCATTTAATTTAAATAGTTTCTGGATTTCTGCAGAATAAATTGAGAATTCACACATAAAACCCAAAGTTATAAAATAATAAAAAGTCAAGTAACAATTTCATATAAAATATTTTACTGCAGCTTTTTCTTCCAGCTATTTGTAAGGAAATTACTTAAAAGTCACATTTTTTATTCAAGACATCACATTTTGCACTACGAATTTCTTGATAGAAGAATTTTGTCCGCTGTACTCACTGCTAACTGAGCAGTGCTCAGTTAATTCTCTTAGCAAATTGGAGTACAATGTTAGATTGAGAACAAAATTCTTACCATTTTTTTTATTTTTTAAAATTGTATTTTGCTTTTACTTATAATAATTTTGGTAACTTCATTGAAATGGGGACAAGATTTTCAGGAATTTTAAGAAGAATATTCGTTCTTTTTTATCCGAAAAAGTTTCTTTGGAAGTGTATTGCCATTTCGTAGTACTTGAAGTAGTGCACACATAACTTTTTTGTTGGCCTTTACAGTTGCAGCAGAAATTGTTGCAAATTGCCGTTTAAAAAAGTTTCCGTGTTGGTTTTTTTTGTCGTCTGGCGGCGGCGGGCGGCAGCGTTGTTGGCGGCGTCTGAGCAACTAATATGAGTCATAAATTTAAAGGCTTAACTCGAACCTCGTCTGAGGCTAAAAACCGTTGACAGGGATTTTGTAAATGAAATAAATAAACGGCATTACAGCTAGTTATATGCAAGCGGCATAAGCCACCGCACCGACAATAGCGTGCTGGCTGGAAGCTAAAACTGGGCTGGGCTGGTCCAAAGTTGTCTGGTTACTTTTTGCATTTGCTGCATGTTTTTGCATAAAACAGAGAGTCGTCGATACAGATATGTCTGAAGTCGAGGGCAGCAGAAACTTTTTGGCAATTCCTTTTTGCAACGGACTCGCGGCATGACATCATTTTGAAGTTAACTTGAATTCGAATTCGAAGTCTTTTTGTGGCTGCAGCAGCCCTAAAAAAACTGGTCGCGGCTTTACTTTCGCTTTTTTTTGGTTTTGCCAAATGCCTTGAAGCCTCAAGAGTTTTGGGTCATCTCGAGACCAAAAAATAAATAAAAAAGTAAATGAATAAAGAGATTGCTGCTGCTCTCACACATAAAAGGCAATGAAAACGAAACCAAGTTCTGGTGAAAGTAGGTTGGCTCTCCACGCATAACAAGTGCAAGTCACCAGCGCAACATCTGCTTATCTTCGCCAATGATTGTGTCATACAGCCTAAAACCCACGTCCATATTAGAGAGAAATAAAAACGCCCACCAAACAGCCTTGTCTGACTAATGATGAGACCGCTTGTATGATGTTAGACCAAACTATGTACAAGGCGGCACAGGTTGGCACTGACGCATTGAGTGTGGCTTAAGATTGGTGGGCGACTTATTTGGCTGCCACATACATGAAGAAGAGAAACTCGTGCGAAAATTAATTAGAATTTTACCTGCTGTGGTTATTTTGTTGCTATTTTTTTTTGACTTTATGCATTGGCTGGGAAAGACCTTGAGAGACCGCAAGATCGCAAGGTTCAATCGACTGTCTGCGTTTGTGTGTGGGGGTAAAAACTAGTTGATGGCAAATGGCAAATGAGTCAGTTTCAGGCGCGAACTCGAGCTTGAAATTGCTTAGGAATTTGTACCACTTCAGATGCAAATTTTATAAGTGCCATTAAATAAGTTTAAAAATGATCCGACTTTTGATTTTGATCAGCATTAAGGTAGGAAAATATGAGATCAAAAATCAAGGTTTTAGTTCCCAATTTAGTTAAAGAAAACATTTTATTTTCTTTCAAAATCAAAGAAGTACGTTAAAGAAGTTGTTAACCGGCTTAATTTCCAGAGTTGATTCAATAATAGTTTCAATAATCCACGCAAATCAAGAAAAGATTTTGAAAATTACATATGAATAACATAGCTTGTGTATACAGTGCTGTTCTAAGGGCCGCCAGGCTCTCTCATAGGCAGATTTTTTACTGACCCACTCCATGCGCCTTTTAAACAAACCATCGACGGAAGAAGGGCTTGAAAGACTCGGAAAAAGAACGCTACATCGAATCGTTCATTTAAGTAATATCCACCGCGAGCTTTTGAGCTTAGTTTTAGAAAAAGTTGAAAGGTATACAACATGTTTAACGCCCAGAAATTTCGCCGATGCATCGCAATGTTTTACGTTCATGGCATTTTTGAATTAGCTGGTGGTGGGTCACACTAATCAATCAGCTGTGATTTGTTTTGTTAACAAGTTATTTACCTTGTGCTTCTGCCATGATAGCGATAGCTCTCCCGCAAAGCCTTAAACCCAGTTCGGCAATCAGCAACCGCACATATTGGTAGAAATTTTCATCAATTTATCCAAGGTGTAAGACTGGATTTACTCGATGAAGGAAACTTCTGAAGTTTTTCAAAATGCTCTCGCTTGTAGGAAGAGGTGTAGTGTTATCGCTTACCCTCCTGCACCTCTTTCTTACAAACGAAAGCTTTTTCAAAAACTTCATGAAGTTTACTCCACCATGTAAGTCCAGTCTTAGTCTTTTTTCACATATGTTACAAACCTTCTTTTTGAACAAGCTCAGCCACTTCACTCCAAGCCTTGTTAGCAAAATTAAGTCCGAATGCTTGGGGTGGGATAAATCCCAAATGGAATTCCGTTGTCTCACCGCCAAGATCAGCGCAATCTTGTCTTTATGCGATAACAATTCTAATTGGCTGTTTTTTCTGTCATATTTTCACAACTAAAATTTTGTTTTATTAAATTTAAGACCAGCTGATCGATAGCTTGCGTGTAGAATAATGGGGCGTAACATCAAGTGCCAACAATATTGCCTTTGCTGGTCAACGCAAAATAAGGCCCACTGCGTATTAACATAGAGTCCACGCATGTGCTGTTAAGCGCAAGAATACTTTTTAAGTCCATCGTTGAAAATGTTAAGTCCAAGGGAAATCGTTACGCCTGCGTCTTCTTCACTCAATTTTTGTATGAAACTTCTCGTTACGTCGTGAGTCTGTCTGAACCATAACATTTAAATTTATTTGATCAAAAGTAAAATTTTGAATTTTAATCACATTCCTTGCTTCTTTTTTTAATCGGATTATATCATGTGCCAAACCAAGGTTTGAACCTAAACCTTCTCCCAAAAACCTCAAACCTCAAGTTTTCGAACTTTTACCATTTGTGTAAATTTGGGTTCAAATCCGCTGGACCAGATCGGAGACAAAATACTAAAAACCAATCCAATGGTCAAAAATCGATAGCCAATATAAATCGACTGTACAAAAGCCAGGAAGTGGTATCTCAGCTGAGCGAGTAGGTGAAATAGTATAATTCGAATACCGAGATGACTTCTCAGATGCCTATTTATACGGGCTGACAGCAACTCAAACGAAATCCCTGCTGAGAGTGCTAGAAATTAATAATAAAAAGTAGGAAAAACTGGAGATTAGAGCTAGAGATACATCAATCTGCCTAATTAGTTTTATATCCAATACTTCCGTTAGTTTTCTTTTTGGGAAGTCTTTGAAAATTGTATTTTTCGAATCTTTAACTTTTATAATCATACTTGTTTTCAATTCCACTTGCACACAAGTTTTGTGGTTTAGAGACCAAATATTGTCCAAAAACCAGTTTGAACTCACAAAACTTCTGTGGAAGTGGAATTGAGAACAAGGCTAAATATAACCGTTTTGTACCGGTATACTGAAATGAAAGCCCTCTCACCCTAACCCAAAAAGAACCTTTAATCAAAATGCTTATTATAACGCGTCCCGAAACAGAAATTCGTTTTGTGTCCTAAGCCTTTTTGAAGGATTCAAATCTTGCTATGACTCTCACCCAAAATATGAATATGAAAAGACAATTATTAAGCCCCATACACCACACAATATTTGCACAAAGATATGTGTTAGTGAAATATGAACACGTATGACGTACGTGTGACATACCTCTATTTCACTAACACGCATAAGCGTTTGCAGAAGAGGGCCGAAAAACACAATCACCTTGGTATGGGTATGTGTGTCCAGCAACAGACTTGAAGTTGAGAGCAGCACAAAATCGGAATCAATTTGCTATGCAGCAGTAGCAGCAATGCAACCAAGAGACGTTCGCGCTGCTTTTGAGAGTTTGCCTATGCCCAGTAGACACAAAGCTGGTAAACAGCATTTCAAAGAGTTTACATGGTAAAGTCAAAGTAAATGTCAAATACTTATAAACTATTTAAATTTACAAGAGTTCTTATTAGTTTCTAAGGGAAATGTCGAAAAGCTAAACTAAGATTGAAACTTCCGAAAAGACAAAAAGAACCTTGAGTTAAAAAGACTGCAAATCGAGCATTTAGTTCTGGAGCAATTTTACTCAATTTAAGCAAAATTGCAACTAAATCAGGAAAACAGCTCTGACACAAATACTTTATCTGAAAGTGGAGACGATGTGTACTTATATATGCATTTTTAAGAGAAGAAACAGGAAACTACACTGTTATTAATCAAGGGTTTGTTGAGATTGAAACGCTTACAAAATAAGGAAGATGTACTAAATGGTGGTCAGAAAGTTCAAATTGTATGAACTTTCAAAAGGACTTCTTGGAGTTTCAGCTACCGAAGTAAGCTTAAATTATTTGTTCTGTTGGGTGAAGCTAATTATCTTCCCTAAGATATTGGATGGACGCTAAAGCTGCCAAACCGAATCGAATAGTCTATGCTCGTACATCGAACTGAAATGGTGTTCTTTCAAAAAATGCCGAATCAAACCAAAGACTTCTGGAGAATTTAAATCGTCTTTGTTTAAAAAGACAATCCTTGAACTTATGGAATAAAGTATATAAAGTAACATAAAGTTTAATTACATTGAAAAACCTTTAAGGTGAAAAAAACCGAAAAATTATTCAACAAGCTATCTTGAATTTTTAATAAAACACCATTTTACTTGATCACAAACAACAAAGTCGATATTTTTTATAACGTCTAACCGAACTTAGGTTCGGATTAGGTACAGGTTCTTAAATATTATCGCACTTAGTTTAAGGTTTGGCTTACAATTAAGAAAATCGTAATTCCCGATTCAAATCGGTTCGGTTTACACACAAACTGCAAGTTGCAAGCATCATTAGAAAGATAAGATCGCCTTGACCCAAACAAATAAAAGATATGTATGAATTGTGGAACTACTGTTTTTAACACATGAGAAGCGTGGATGATATTAGGCGCCTTATTAGTAAGCATGGTTGCTTCTTCAATCCCATTTAAAAAAATATTCATTTAAAATTTCAAAAGTTTTGATACAATGAACCATTGATCTTCCACTGACGCAGTTGTAATACCAAACCTGAGTTCCTCAGCCGATTTGGTATGATCCCGGGCATTCTGGTTTCAAATATAACTGTAGACGAGTTTGGTTTGCAAAAAATGTTCCCTATAGGTTACGATTTTGCTAATAGTTCAATTTTGAAACGTTTCATTTCGGGTGACCTCTATCGGTTTCAGTTATGGAACTATTCTCTGACTCTATTCATTTCATTTTGTTATTTTAAAGATTGAATTGGGATTGAAACATTTTTCCAAAGTAAGACGATTCTGACCTTACAAAAATATCTGAAATATCTTAAAAGTATACTAAATTCTACTAAATAGATAAAGAAAAGGATTTACACATCCTGCTGTAAGTGAATAAAAGACTTTTTTACTACCGTGCAAGTAAAAATTCTTCATTGAACAAAGAGTCTTGAACCTGGCATATTTCCTGTCCATCCACCGATACCTTCATGTACATACATCTTAAGGGCAAACACTTCGCTGCCCAATTTGGCCACAAGCTGGCTAAATTGGCAACACTGAATTGCAGCTACCGAGCAAGGAAGGGTTCGCCTGTTGACCATTCCAGTCACATAATCATACTTCTGTGCCGGCTTCGTTTACGTCTAAAGTTGGTTTTACCCTGACTCATGCTGTGCTCGAGACGAAGACCCTTGGCTGGTCAAGAGCAACAGCAACAACAACAACAACAACAACAAAAACCGAAATTCAATCAATGCATCAAATGCACGCACTGAAGAGGTTGTACAATGCGCCCACGCGTATGGAGTTGGCAGAGGCGAATCATAAATTTATGCAGAGCACATACCACACTCACACACACTCACACACACTGCACACTTGGGGCTATTATACAATAGGCCAACAACATAACAACACTATTTTTTTTTTTAACCATGCGTTGTCTTGTCTTTTTGGTTGTGGTAAAACCAAAAGATGATGATGGCGTTGGCGACGCCGGGTCCGGGCACGTACGAGACTACTAATGCCCAAGTGTAGTTGTTGTTATTATTGTTATTTATTGAAGTGTTGCTTTTCGGGCCCCGCTTTGGGGCGCATTTGCAATTTACAACGCAAATAAACGACGAAGAAGTTGAGGAGTTTACTTCCGCCGGATAACTACGTTAAGTTCATACAAATTAGAATTGTATGGAGACTTATGCCTGAATTTCCGTTACCAACCGCCCTTTTATGATTGATTATGTTAAACAAAAAACCATAATTAAGGGTCTAAAATGCCCGAGCAGTTAGTCAGCTCAGCGAAGCGTTGGAAAAGGTCAACCCACAGGTCTTGACACTTGTAATTAGGCTTCAACTTCTACCACTTGGTAAACATTGAATCAAATTGACTGCAGTTTACCTTTCTAATGGCTCTGCTAGCTCCCATTTATGGTACGGTTTGCGCTTGCATGCAGATCGTGTGTGTCCATTTATGGCCCGACATGCCCTCCAACAACTTGCCAATGTCTTTCACTTCAGGCAGACACAGGCAGGCGTGGGCGAAAATTGTGCAAATGGGAAAGTTGAAGGCGCCAGTTGGGTTATCCACTTGCAGGTCATATGTGATGCACTCGCAGAAATTCTGCTAAATTGAAAGATACAAAAGAAATGGGTTAGGGTTAGCTTGGGTCAAAGTTTCGGCCTCAGTGAATCCCTGTGGTTAGGGACAGGTTAGGAACAGTTAGTTAGAGGGTTCTTCTCTCCATAAACGGAATGGTGATAGAAAAGGTGTACAGCTGTTGCCTTCTGCCAACAACACTGGAATCCTTTAGGATTTTTTTTTTTTGGTTTTGTTTTTTGGTCGGGTTATTTACGAAAAGAAGTTGTCCTCAAAGAGGAAGGGACAGCACTTGTCATCTTCTTTATGTGGAGACAAGGATCTTGCGTTTTGTTTGCCTATACGATTTTCGGGTAAGAGGAACTCTAAGAGAACAAATGACTAATTTGGGGTAAAGAGACAAACTGCAAGCCGGCTCACTGTAAGTTTGGCTATAAGCTCTTTTCTATAAGTTCGGTTTGGTTTATTTCTTCGACTCGAAGTTTGATCAGTTTTTAACGGGACTTGTTATGTAGTATCTTAGGCTGGGGTAGGACTCAGTCCGTCCAGGCCACTTTGCAGAAGTATTTGTAAAGTGCTAAGATCCCATGCGCTGCGGTTCAAAACAGGTGGGGGATTGACCACAATATGTTTTTTACCCACACAAAGCTTAAGTTAGGAAAAGATCTTCAGAAATGGCCAAAAATAGAGCAGTTCTCCTCGTCTTTTTCTCTCTTAGACCTGTTTACTTGCGTGTCTAGCGTAGCACCCTGTCGACAGCACGAGGAAACGAGGTTCATACTAAAAGCTAATAAGATATATTGGAAAAACTGAGTGTAGGGTATCTAACCTTGTTCACACGAAGAAAACTAGACTAACTTGGAAAACGATGAGTGTAGGGTATCGACCCTGTACACCCCAAACAGAATCAGCTACCTGGTGAAACTGTGTGTTATCTACCCTGTTTACACGAAAATCATCAATATACCTTTGGATAAGCTGTGTGTAGGGTATCAACCCTGTTCACTCGGACATATGTAAGACCTGTTTACCCGAAGACAACTAGAATTACTTGGAGGAAAAGCTGAGTATAGGGTATCGACCCTGTTCACAAGAAAGCAATATAGGCACATGTAAGAACAGTAAGAGTTACGTTTGGGGTTATTCAAGGGTGCCTATACCGCACTCCTACACTTGGTCGTGTCTAAAACACTTCTTAAGGCTCGCAGCCTAGACAAACTACCCACCTTCATATCCTCCTAAGCACGTTGCAAATCTTTGCTTACTCCGCCGATGGCCAAAGTCAACTTGTCCCAGGTATTGGTCACGTGATGATCGAGGTCCGTCTGTGAGCTTGGGCGCTGATTCCTGCTGCTGGGTGGCTGGTCCTCAGATTTCCTCGTAGTTGTCTTTCGAATGATGTACTGGTACTCGTCTAAGTTCACTGCGTGGACTGGCTGGATCTCTGGGCCACGCAAAAAGCTTGGCCGCCCTCGTGGCGCGTGGCCAGAAAAAAGCGTCACTCTCTCCATCTCTTTCCCTCTCCCTTCTTCCACGCATTCGTGGCAGTGTGACCGTAATCCGAGTCGACGAGCTACGAATATTTCTTTGGAACTAGTTCCACTAAAAACTCAGGGTAAAATGCTAATAATTTTAAAGCTAAAACTTATGCTTTGAGCCAAGATGTGATTCTTCACAGACTAATGCTGCCTCTTCACTGTTCGGCACATGAGACATGATAACCTAAAAGGCCTGCATTTCATCATGATTTGCCTATATTTGAAGCGCTTTGCTCATTTAAAGCAACTAAAAAATTTGGGCCTACTAGACCATCATGTGTCGAACAGTGTGAAGGAAGCCTAAGAGGCAATGGATGTATATTAGTCAGCTAAACCATCACGCGTAGTGTTTTTCACCAGCAATCTCTTAGAATTTAATTCAATAATGAAGTGAAAATGATCAAAATTATATTTATCAACATCAAATTATCAATATCAAATTATATTTGGCGGAAGCTTTTTAGGAAACAATTACGCCATAATATAATAGTTTTAAAGACTGAAATGACCCCCTAAAGTGAAGTGATCTACTATCTGGCGACGATGCGGGGAAGGCAGGTGGTGTAACTCTGATGGGTAAGTCATTCAATAGGATTAACATATATATAAATGTACAATCTATCGATTAAAGCTGAGCGGCAATTATGCCATGCCTCAAGATATTTTACCTTTATTGGTGTCAAACAAGACATTTTGCTTTTGGGATTCTTTCTCCCCAAAAAAATATCCGGCTCGAAGTACCAATCTTACATAGTTTCCCGTATTAAATTTTATAGCTATTTGAATGTTTTCTAAAAGTTAAATCTATACATCTATATAAAAGTGAAAGTATGTTTGTATGTTTGTCCCTTATGGGCGTCTAAATCGCTGAACCGATCTTCACGAATTTTTCACAGTAAGTTCATGTCGATCAGGAAAGTGTCATAGGCTATGTCTCATGTCTGTGAAATGGTCCTCAAACCTCGAAACTTTGCAAAATTATACCGTTCATCCGATTGCAATGAAAATGTGGGAATGGTTGAACGCTTGCCCGGAAGGTTTCTTAAGTTGAAAAAATTTGCGGAAAACGGTCCAAAAAACCGCGAAAATTGCAAAATTTAAGTTTTTCGCAAAAAATTTGAGAAATTGATCGACGCTTGCCCAGGAAGGTTTCCAAGTAGAAGAAACCGCGAAATTTGCAAAATGTTCGTTTGTTATAAAACTTTGGAGGGGTTCTGATTTCAAGAAATGGGACGGGAAATAGTCAAAAAACAATGGAGAGAACAGATGACTAAATTTACTCAAAACATATGATCCAAGCGAAGACCGAGAAGAGACCCGAAAAATCCATGAGAGAGTGACAAATAGAGAGAGACAAAAATACCAAAATAATTGCAGAATGAACTGTATTCAAGAAATTTTGGGTCAATGACGGTTGACCGCGAGGTTTCTAAGCTCCAAAAATCGCCTAAATGGTCCGCAAAATTATACCGTTCATCCGATTGCAATCAATCTTTGGGGAATGAATTGAAAAAGATTGCTCGACGTAAGTTCTGAAGGATTTCGCGGAAAATTGTCAAAAAAACCAGTCGAAAGATGGAAAAATTTGCGGTTTCGGGAAATCTTTGGATAGTGTTTCGACGCTTGCCCGGAAAGGTTTCCAATTAGAAATATGGGCGGAAAATGGTCCAAGAACCGCGAAATTTGCAAAATGTTCGATTTTGATGAAGCTTTGACGAATGGTTGTACGCTTGCCCGCAAGGTATCTAAATTGAAGAATTTGGGCCGGAAAAAAGGTCATAAAACCGCGAAATTTCAAAAACTTTACCGTTCATCCGATTGCCATAAAACTTTGGGCAACGTTTCTAAGGTCAAAAATCGCGAAATTTGCAAAATAACCTTATGACTTTTTATGAAAGCGCTTAGGCATATTGCAATGCCGGCGTTGGTAAATGGAAGCTGTAGATTACACGGTCCAAAATATTGCAAAATTTGCAAATTTTGCATTTGAGAGTGGATTATTGTGAAAATTTGATAGACGGCAATTGTAGGCGGGTAAATAGAAAGTATTACCCAAACGGTCAAAACGTCACGAAATTTGCAAAATATTCATGATTTTAGATTATCATGAAGACGTTTATATAGAGAAAAAGATCAAACGGTCCAAAATGTTTATACCGACATGCAGCCTGCACTAGATTGAATATAATCCGCTCTTAAGAATCATAGGAACCCGGGCGCCGCCGGGTATTCAGCTAGTTTTTAATAAAAGTGCAAGAAGTCGAAAACTGCATCCTAAAAGTTTTGAATTCCGGGAACAGAAACAGAAATGCTATAATAAGTGTGAGACGCTGAACCAAACCAAAACAGCGATTCGGTTAGTTAGGAAAACCATGTTATAAGCCGAATCTGGTCCTTTTGAATCTTTTCAGTCTTTTTTCCAGCCTAATCTTACAGTTTACAACTTTCCTTATTTCGATTTATGTTATATGACTTAGGAACCTGCTTGTACAGATCCACAACTATACCATTCCAGACCCAGTTCTTAAGTCAGCATTAACCGTTGCTAATTTTCTATTTGTAATAAACAAATTCCTAATAAAAAGCTAAATCTCAGCCCTAACCCCCAAACAAGATCGATAAGCTTACTCAGTGTCAACTTGCAATGAAGACATTTTTAACAAGTTGCTCAGTCGGAACAATGCATATTTCTTGTCAGCAGCCGATTGACTTTTTGTGCTGACTGTTGACAAGTTTTCTTCTTTACTTTTTGATAAGATTAATATGCCCGCCTTCGGTAGGAGCAGTAGCATCAAAAATAGTTGAAGGGTGCATTACCCACAGAAGGACAAAAGCTGTGTGTTCGTGCCAGTAAATCTGTGTAATGCCTTGTCCAATGGACATTACAATGGCAATTGGGGGAGCATTGTCTGGGCTAAGAGGTGGTTCATAAACTTGGATTTAACAGTTAGTAGAACCCTGGTCAAGATGGTGGCAAAAGATATAGTGACATAATTGAGACATTATCGTTTGTTGGGTTGGCTGGCCCCTGGATATGTCAAGGTTAGCAAGCCAAACAATTTAAATGCAATTTTTGCTTAAATAAGAAATAAAACCGAGACTGAGACTCGGCACCAAACAAAAACAAATATTTGCTAATTTATCCTGTACGTGTCCTCCAGCTAAGTGCACAGGTTTTGTACTAGGTCGTACCTTAAGCCGGCGCGACATGCGCCTGGTCCTCGACTTCGTCGTCGTCGTCTTGGTCGCCGTCGTGTTGATTGTTTGCTTTTGGGACGCGCATGCTGTTAAAATGCCTTTGATCTTCTGATATTTCTTGGACCAAGACACGGCGGGCGTATTAAACTTGACTTTGACTGGGGACCCAGCCCCGGGGTCCAGCCTCAGCCACAGGCCCAGCGAAGGCGGCTTGTTAAAAAGAATGTTGACTTCGGGCAACGCATGTTTTACCCATTTCGCTTTCATTGGCTTGACCATGACGCTGTGGTTTCTGTCTGGCTTTCCATATTTAACCCAGAAATTAGCCAAGTACCAAACCGATGCCAACTTTAATGCATTCCCAATGCAGCGAGACGACTGACTGCTGGCGAGGGGAGGTGTTAATTAGTCTTTTATTGTGTGTCATGACTTAAGCTACCTCTCTCTGTGCCAGAGTGTGTGTGTGTCCAACATTGATGGCAATCTCCTTAGGGCCTATGGCTAAACATAAATGTCAATATTTATTTACGCAACTTATTCTCAGTTTTTAATTGAAAGGCTGGCCTCCACACACACTCACCACGCATCTGGAACTGGCGCAGCAGTGGCTTCAATTTACGATACAATGTGTCTAAGCTATGGATCGTAAATGTTCCAAGTGCAGTAAATTATTAATATCTACACTGAGAGAAATGTTTTTTACTGACCTTTTGATTCTTGTTTTCGTAATAACGCAGAGACGCCAAGGCATGTAAAAAAATAATTGAACCTGAACCTTATCGAATCACAATATTTCGGTTCGGTCTAACAAAAGCAATACCATAACAATCAAAACTAACTACCAAGGGATTTGTGATTATCTGGTCGAAACAGTGCGAGAGTGTCTCGAAATTCTAGATAATAGATTATAATGTTTTTAAATTGCTTTCCCTTGATGTATATTTTTAGATCCTCGATGTTTATTGAATGATTCCCAAAGCAAAAGCTAAACCAAACATTGGTAATGTTTTAGATCCCTTAAATAAGCGCTCAATGTAACTTTATTAAAAGAAGTGGCACACAAAAGTGTTTCAAAAAAAACGATTATTGATATAATATCTGGCGAAGAAATTCGGAATAATAATTTTTATATGTTAAACAAATTACTTGGCTTTCTACTTAGATTGGTTAATACTTACCTTGATCAAAGCATTCAACCAAAAACCTCGAGCATAAAAATTTTTTAAGACATTAGCCAAAACCAACAAAAAGGATAATTTTGCTAATAAAAAAAGGTTTTTAGGTGAGAACATTAAAATTAAATATTTCTTATTCTTTTTAGTTTTTAATTACTCAAAATTCTTTCTCATAATAAATATTAATAAAAAAAAATTTACATAAAAGCTTGACCCTAATCGGCTACGTTAGTGAGTGTGTATCTCATCTCTAGCGGCAGTGTGACCACCAACGGCCGTGAAAGTCACGACTATGACAAGCGTGTCACACTCACTAGTGTGTAAGTCTCCTCTCTAGCGTCAGTACAACCAGATTTTAAATTGTGTGTAGCAGCTAGCGATCAAGGACAATCAAATAAAAAATGGCAAATAAATCGCAGAAACAGCGGCTTAAATGTAGTTTTTGGAGCTTAAACAGCTAATGAAGGCGCAACAGAAGGTATAAATCCACAAGAATTTCATCAAAGCAGGCCCAAACATAACAAAGCTGAAGCAACCTTAACTTATGCGTGTGTGAGTGTGTGTGTGTGTGTGTCAGCTAAATCCTAGAAACAGTTTGATTCCACACAACTTCGATCGCCAACTAATGACTTCCTGCTTTGGTATGGCAGCCTCACCCATAAACCCAAATCTGTAGCATAGCTCCCCTGGGGATACATGATTAATGTGGTTAAGATCCTGGCTTAACGATGTGCGCTTGTTCTCTCCTTTCAATTTCCAGTATTATTTGTATGTATTTGGGTTAATGTTACACCAAACTGCCGGGTTTTTGCAATGCTTTAATTTCATTTTAACACAAGTTTATTTATTTTATGTGCAACTCTTGCGACTCTTGTGACTGCAATTTCCTTCCTCTGAGTGCGCGCGCATCTTGATCGGCTTGGCTGCAATAAAAACCAGAACCGAATTGGCCATGATGTTGCTGCGTTCTCAGGCGGCCAACTGAAACTGGTATGCGCCGTTTGCCGCTGGCTATTTCAAAATCTAACTGTTAACTGGAAAAGTTGAACGTACTTGCAGCATGCAACAAGCTGCTGTTGCTGCTGCACCCACGGCTAACGAAACGAGTTGAAAGCCGTTTTCCCTGTTTTGCGTTAGCCAGGCCAGCCGCGGAGCACTTGAAAGTGGTCGGTTGTCTAACTGCGTTAGCTTTTTGCTCTAATGGCTTCTCCAAGACTTGGCCGAAGTTCTCACAGTTAAATGTCATAGCAAAACGGATGCACCGATGCGCTTACACATTTATCATTAATCACCAATATGCGGAAATAACGGCCAGCGGCAGCAGCTGTTCTTTGGTGGCCGTTGATTTCCGCTCCAGCTGTCTGTCTGTGAATGGAGTTCGCTCATACATACTATATTTTTGACACTCTCTTGCAGCCTCTTCTTCCTCAACTTCCTCACTTCCAGTCAACTGATTTATGAGTTTTTAATGAGCGGCAACTTTACACAGAATTGTTAACAAGTTGATGCGATGTGACCAGGGCGCTGAACGGGCCACTTGCACTCGTCGCACTCGCACCTTGACATTCGAGTCGTGCGAATTGTCTCAGTGTCTCACTAGAGATGAAGATGCAGCCAATGATATGGCCCATGAGCAAGAGTCAAGCATACTTGACGCTAAAGGGTAAAATTGCAGCGTCATTGTTGGAAATAATGCAATGAATTTAAATGAGAGGGGTTAAAAACTGGCTGGAAACTGGTCAGTTTTATAAAGCTTCAATTGGAGGATTGGATATTTGTTATTTCTATACTATTTCTTGGTCACATCTTCACCTCCATCAAAGTCAACTAACGGCATTCACAAACAGCCCTTATCAAAACATTTTGTTTGAATGAAGGCCAAAGCAGAAACAACTCAACCGATGTTGCTGTCAAAGCCGCCTATCTTCGTCGTCATCAACGTGGGACTGTCGTTGCCGTTGATGATCTCATCTGGTTTTAACCTGTCTGGCCACTAAATCAAAGTTAAAGAAGCAAATGACACATTCAAACAAAATAACATTAAAAACCAGGCATCTTTATTAAAAATAAACGATGATAGCTTGAGCAATGTATTCTCGAAGGTAAACATTTGTGAATGATGAACACACCCAAAAACTACGCTACCGGATGCTGGCGCGTCGATGTGCAATCACTCAGTCGTTTAACAGTAGTTCAGCAGATCATTTGCATGTCGTGCGGGGTAATCAGTTTGCTGATTGATTTCCAAATCGCATGGCGGCGCCCTTTATTTTGGTTTTAAATTGTTGTCATAAATTTCGCTTTAAACCGATTTGGCAACTGTTTAATCCCCGGGCACGCCCACCACCTGCTGGTGGGCCGCTCAATTAATTATACTTTTTCAATGTCAAGCTGTCTACGTTTTTTGTAGGCTGGTCAAGCATAAGCATTCCGGACATTAATCTTGTGGCCACAACGATCGGCGGCGCCTGGCTGGCAGTTGTTATCCTGCAGCTTAACATATTGTCTAATTGCAGCTTGGCGGCTTGCCCCGCCTGAAGGTCACTGACAGCCACAAAACTGGCCCAGACTGGGTAGGCATACAAATGCAATGCCGCCGGCCTGTCTCCACTGTTGCTGGTTGGAGCAGGATTGGTAAAGCTGCCCGCATGACTTCAACTGTAACAGCAACTCTTGCAACCAGTTCGCTGGAAAATGCATAATCAATCAATTAAGGCAGAAGAGGAAAATTATAATATCTTATGACACTGGCCAAGGGATACTCTTCTATATATGGCTTATATCAGAAAAGCAAACCTGTTGTGAACCGAACCGTAACCAAAAGCTGACGTCCCTTCGAAAATGCTGAACTGAACCTAACTGAAAAGCACAAATCAAAACGGTTCGGTTCAGTTAACTGACTAGTTTTAATTGTCCACCTCTTTAAATGCCTGTCATCAGTTAACATTCCTACTTTGGAAGTTGCTAATCCCATTATTGTAAAAATAGCCGGGAGATCAGCTTCCAAAGGGATATCATTATGGACTATTCAAATGTTCTCTACACAGAAAAAAAAAAAAAACCGAGATATCCGGGATTAAATCAATCCCAAACGATGTCATAAGTCGGTCAATCCCGGATTTTCTCATTCCAAGTACGAACAGGATTGACATGATCTTGGATCTCAAATCGCATGGCGACTCTTGCTTGAAATTTCAATTAGAAGGTCGAGATCAAAACTTTTTTTGAGATTTAATTTTATTGGAAGTAACATTTAGAGACACTTTAGGTGAGCTTTGCTTTTTTAAAAAGCTTTTTGGTACGAAAAATCTTTCTCTGACAAAATTTTCCACACTTTAAGGATAAGCTAGGCCAAACAGAGTTCATAAAAACACCCAGACCTGCATACTTTCTAATGAGACTCTGATTCAAGTTTAATATTGCTCGCAGTCGAAGTAACAAAGTGTCAACTTTTTATAACCTTGCAGAGGGTATTATAAAATTGTGCGGATGTTTGTAACGCATTGAAGGGAAGCGTCTCCGACCACATAAAGTATATATTCTTGATCAGCATGACGAGCTGAGTTGATTTAGCACTGTCCGCCTGTCCGTCCGTCGCTGTCTGTTTCTATGCTATCTCCTCCGTCAGTTTTAAACTATCCTCACCAAACTTTGCATGAAGTCTTCTGGTACAATACGCTGCACATTTGTCGGAACCAGCCGGATCGGAAGACTATAGCATATAGCTGCCATAGGAACGATCGGTAGGAAAACTATTTCTAGTGAGGAAAACTTTTTTGTTTTTAATGGAAACGCCTTCACAGTACGTATTTCTTAATTTACTATCATTTCCCAAGATTTCACTAAGTTTGGTCGAAATCGGATGACTATAGCATATAGCTGCCATATGAACGAATCGGTCGAAAAACTAGTTCTAGTCGGAAAAACTTTTTTGTTTTTAATGAAAACGTACTTATCATTGCCATACACTCATTGTATATACTTTTACACAATTCTGCGAAGTTTGGTCGAAATCGGATGACTATAACATAAAGCTCCCATAGGAACGATCGGTCAAAAAACTAGTTTTTGTGAGAAAAACTTTTTTTTAATAGAAACGTCCTTATCATTGGCTACACTCATCATTTATATACTTTTACACAATTCTCCGAAAGTTGGGTCGAAATCGATTACCATAGCATATAGCTCCCATAGGGACTGATCGGTCGAAAAACTAGTTCTAGTGGGAAACGTATTGTTTTAGTGGAAACAACCTTATCATTGGAATACACTTAATCTATATACTTTTACACAATTCTATAAAGATTGGTCGAAATCGGATGACTATAGCATATAGCTCCCATAGGAACGATCGGTCGAAAAACTAGTTCTAGTGAGAAAAACTTTTTGTTTTTTAATGAAAACGTCCTATTTATTGCCATATTCTTATTTTTTT
Organism: Lordiphosa collinella; assembly: GCA_018904265.1. Classification (NCBI taxonomy): domain Eukaryota; kingdom Metazoa; phylum Arthropoda; class Insecta; order Diptera; family Drosophilidae; genus Lordiphosa; species Lordiphosa collinella. Next base: position 83,771 of record JAEIFV010000396.1, on the reverse strand, counting down.
TACTTTAACATATTTCTTCAAAGTTTTATCAAATCGATAACTATAGCATATAGCTGCAGTATGAATGATGGATGGGTCGATAAAGAAGTTCTAGTGAGAAAAATTTTTTGTTTTAAATGGGATCGCCTCCAAATTTCGTAATTAACAGTAAATCAACAAATATTATAGCTCCCAAATTACAAAGAAAAAATATAAGTAAAAAAAAAGAAGCACAAAAGTGTAAAAAAAAGTCTTAGTTAGGAAAACTCTTTTTGTTTTCAATGGAGCTGCAAGGGTATACAAATTCGGCCGAGTTAAACTTTCCCCTATTTTTAATTTTCACATCTCGCCGACTCAGCGCCAGCAACAAGTGTTCAGGATTTAGCGCAAGTTTCGCGCTAGTTCAAAAGCACAAGTCAGGGGCGCGCAACAAGTCTGCGCATTTATGTCTCCTCTCTCTCTCTGTCGCTCTCTCGTCATGGGATAGCAAAAAACAGTAGCGAGCAACTTTTTGTCGCGACTGCTCTGCCGCCGACTTGTGCTTCTGAACGCAGCAAGCAGCTTCGACCAATTTTTTATTTTGTCAGAAGCAGAGGCAGAATCAAAAGCAGACGACATGAAACTTATTGCAGTTTTTTAAACACTGATCCCAACGTACCTAACTGTATGTAACATTCAACAAATAGTATCAGACACCTAACCTTTAAAACTTCTGCACCTTCAAAAGTCATTTCACTCTTTAGAACGGATTTAATTCGTTGGAATTAAGAGCGACCCTTCAACAGAAAGAGTTTTTGCCATAATTTCCAACTGCAAAAGTCCAAAAATATCTGGTGGTATCTCGCGACGGGTGGGGCAGCTGCGGGTAGTATCTGCCAAGGTGCATTGTTACGAATAACGGACATGAAAAACTTGATTAGAGACCGATCTATGACGCTTCAATATAAAGCAACGCCTTCTGTCCTCTAATAAAAAAATGGGTTCTAAGCCATTTAAGCACATTATTAAGCCATTTCCTTTTGTATAATTTAAGCAATCTCTGTTTCTAAGTTCTTTCTTGGCTAAGCCTTTTTTGATTACCAATCAGCGTTAACTAACAACAACAACAACTACATACATAGGCCAACAAATGCTACATTTATCACGCACATTTATCAGCATGTCAGGCCCAAAGCCCAGCCCCAGCTCCAGCAGCACCAGCATCAGGTCTCTAGCAATGCAACCAAACCAAATTACGCTCAGTTGGCCGACCATTTAAAAATTTATCGAACCATCACAGAATATTCTCAACTACAATAAACATTTGCCCAGAACTGAGAACTGAGCCAGCTTTAATTAAGTGATCATGAACATGGCGGCCCCCAAAGGCCAAAACAGGCAACCAGATTAGACGATCGAATGACGTTAGAACACAGGGAACAGGGAACACAAGTTTATTTCCTTGTGGAAGGGAAAAAAGGGCATGTAATTTAGCTTAGAGTGTGTATTTTATTTAAGCGTTTATTAGCTGATAAACCGAAATAGATAAATCCTTGGTTGGCAGAGAGGGACTATGGGCATTTGCAACGAAGACGGCTTGGCTTGTTGATGTTTTTATGGTGGCCTCTGGGCGCATCGTTTTTTTTTTTTATAGTATTTTGCAGATAGATTATGGCAATATATTTTTAAGAAAGTTGTTTTGAGCACGCCCCAAACCAACTTCCGGCTATGAAGCGCTACAGGGTACAGCTGTCTGTCATAATTATGTGTGACCATTGGCACTGTGGTCCAAAAGTGTAATTAATTGGCATAAATTCAAATGTTCAAGTTGTCATAATTTAAATTTAGCTTCACAAATTGAACGCGGTTTTCAGTTCAACTCAATACTAAGGTCTTAAGCCTCTGGAATTTTAAGAAAGTTAAGGTCCGAAAGTTCGAAGGTCAGTTTCAAAAGCTTCTCGGTACATTTTAATGTCTTCGGTCAAATGTTTATAAGCTTTCCTTCCTCTCTTATGCGGCTACGGAAGTCGAAATGGATTTGTCTACTGTGAAAAAAAGGTTATAGACTTTTTCTCAAATCTTTATGGGGTTTGTTTGTTTTACAAACCCTTTCCGAAGCTGTAAAACAAAAAAGCCTAAACCGAAACAGTTTTAAAGGAATTGGATCTACACCGTTTTGCAGCTTTCTACGAAAGTGTTTAAATCACAGCTGCAAATGGGTAATAAACCCGGAACTCAGTTTTTCTTGTAAGCTGTAAACCGAACCTTAACACTAGAAAATGTCTAAACCTGAACCTAAAGTTTCGGATCGGCTGTATAGAAATCTTCCGACTATGTTGGTATCTGCTCAATATTGAGGGAAAAAAACATCAAATCGGCTCGCAGGTAAAATAGCGTCTTGTTAATAATTGTTAAAAGAGGTTTTAACCCTTGATTCCAAAACTAATTGAATGATTTACATACGCTAGATGCTAAAAGCACGTTGGTAATACTTTTCACCAGCGGTGTGCATGCCCTTGCTCCCATTGCTCCAAGAGTTATTTCGGCAACGACGACGAAAAAGTTGCCTCGCTTCTTGGCGCCAGCCTCACACAATTGCCTCACTTCGAAGCGAGTTGAATAACAAATCAATTGCGTTTCGGCGTACGGCGCAGACCCACTTACAAATATATGCAGTTTGTGTCTGGCTTGTCGACTCGGACCTCGCTTATAATCCGCTCTCCCAAAAGTTTTGTGACTTAGAGCAAATCCAGTAGGAAACCTGGTTTTAAATCACAAATTTTTGTAGGGTTGGAATTAAGAACAAGTCTGTATATCAAACATTTTAAAAATCTGGACATCTTAACAATAAACAACTGAAAGCTAGCTTACTTTGTTATCAGCTCCACAAGAGGCTCAGTTAATGGGGCTTTTTCCACCTTAAAACTTGTATTGTCTAAAGAAAAGTTGCTTTTCTATTAAAAATAAGACAAATGAGAAAGCGATTCTCGGAAAATCCAAGAAACACCGATTTAAACTATACAATAAACGTTTGCCTCAATTAGAAAATACTTAAAACCCTTGATTTTCTGTGTTCTCACTAATTTGCTTGCATGCGAACATATAGACACATGTCTATGTATTGTTGTTGTAGTGGCTGGGAAGATTTTTACTTATAGAAAATAAAGTGTTGAGATGTAGAAAACTAGTCTTTGGCCAAGTCGAGGAAGGATGCTACCTTGAGTGGGTGAGTACCAGAATTCTAGGAGAGTTCCTGTTTTCTTCACTACGAGTGCACTCGCTGTAAAAACGAATGTGGTGTGACCTGACACCCAAAATATGCAGTCAAATCAACCACTCACTCATTGTCGAAATGGTATTTCTGTGACTGGTGTCTTGTTTGATCGGGCGTCAAATTTAACTCCGGCTTCCGTGGATGTTTTCGATTTTGTGCTTCCATAAGCATATTGAATGAGCCTCACGAGTGGCGCGGGTATAGTTGGTACTGCATGACGGAAGTAGAATTAAGATAATCGGTCGGGTATGAAAAATACCAAGTTTATACGAAAATATATAGCCATTTCCAGGTCCCCTGCGAATTTTTTATTTCCTGGGAACAGAATTTAACTTGGGTGACTACCAGGAGTGCAAAATGATTAACATTCATGCTCTTTGCTTACGTTAGTGGGACCGTATACAAAACACTCATATTTTTGCAGCACATTAGTAGTTGCAGTACATTCGTGCAGATCTTTGTTGTGTAAAAAGGTCTAATAGAGTGAAAGCAGTCGATTTTAGGAGACAGTCAAAGAGTGTCTGGTGTCATGAGGGCCGAGATCACATTTTGTGGCATGCGGTCACAACGTTTGATCTGATGCGGAAAAGGTAGATGCTTAAGTGTCTCCTTTTCCCTGAACGATGTTCAGACCCTGCTAGGTCGATGGGTGGAGGTCTTTCTCCCAGGCCGTCATTGTTCTGGTAGGCCTCTATAGCGTTTAAAACAATGGCTTCTGCCCTGAACATCAGGGTGATAGAGTCATTTCCTAGTAGAGACATCAAAAAGCACTGCTTGCCTCCTATGCATGTTTTGTACTGTTTGAATGGGAATTGCCGTGGCATCCTCTAAAGAGTTTGTTGTGGAAATACATTGGTTTCCTGGTGAAGGTGGTCAGAATGGCTCATGATGTGGCGTTTCGTGACTACTAGCATCGCAGCACTCTGAGCTAGCTCAAGGTTTCGCCATTGTATGTGACTAATAATAATATAATCTTTTCCAAAGTGGCTGTTAGCCGGCTTAAGGTCAAGGATTGATGATAATTCAATAATCAACAGAAATCAACAAAGATTACATATGAACAGCAACAGTAACCACTGAACTATTTCGATGGTCTCCCGGCACAACATCACATCAGTACGCTTCAAACCACCATGTCACACCATCAAGCCATTTGCAAATTTCTATTTATACGGTAACCCTGAGAATAACTACTTAAGGCTTGCTAAAAAGCAAAATTCCTTATTGCTATTAAACTTCAATTGTAGGAGAGACGATAGGGTAATGGTGTTTGAAGGTTGTTCAATGTATCTTTGTTGTTATGGCGACTATTTGTAATTACTGAGAACTTCGTCCCACAGCATGCTTAAGATGTGTTTATTTAAAGGGTATGATCGACCAAGTTATTTATTGTTTGTTTATTAGGGAAACGGTTAAAGCTAAGTTCACACTTGCAAATTCATTTACACAAACTGTCATGGCTGAGTTTGCCTGATTTGTGTCCGAATTTGTCTAGGTGTTCACACATACGCCAAATTAGTTTGCAATATAAATTTGTCGGAACTTGGAAAGTTTGCATTGAATTTGGCTTAGAGTTCACACTTTTGTGTTTCCCCACAAACCAACTGGTTTGTCTAGGATGTCAAGTAATCGAAACTTTAAGGAAAAGAATTTGTTAATTATTTGCCTTGGTCCTGCATTTTTGCATGCCCTAACTTCTCTGCAAAAAACAAAGCAGAGAGTGGGTGAGTCCATGGGTAAATAGAAGTGAAACCAAAGGATGCTGCGTAAAACTAATTAATATATTTTTATTTGCGCCTATGATTTCCAAAAAGGTCACGCTAATGCTCAACTTCATCCCTGCAGCAAGTCGTCTGAACCGTTTGGGTTATTTAACAATGCAGCCCTGAATATTTTACAATAAAACAATATTAATGTACTCATTTTTTTACAATTATGCAAATCTTATCCAAATTAAATTATTAAAATTGATTTTCAAACGTGATTGCACTTGAAATTTGTTCTTACATTTGCCTTGTAAGAACAAACTCAGCAAATCCGATAACAGATTTTGAGAGAGTGTTCACATTGTGTTCAGAAAGCACTCAAATTTGTCGAAAACTTTACTCGGCAAACCGTTTGACACAAGTGTTTGGCTGCCAATTAATTTGGCGTTCACTCACAAATCAAACTAATTTTGACAAATTTTAGTCATTTTTGACAAACTAGTTTGCCCCTGTGAACTTAGCTTAAGTATTTTATAACAAAACTTACGGCGAGCCTTTCCGTTTTGTATATGAAAGTGGGTTTTAGCGACCTATTTTTATTCAAGGCAATCTTTGACCTTGATCCGGCTAACAGCCACTTTGACTAAAATCAAAATCGGTCACCATATTCATATAATCTTTTCCTTTTCTTTCCTGAGCACTCGCACCTATGACCTTCATTATTTTGTTTCTTCTTCTAACTTCCGAAAAAATATGACAATGTATTTCTAGTCTCAAAGTTCTAGTGAATAACAAAATAGTGTTTAAAATTTGCCAAACAAAAATTACTATGGTGCAGTACTTTAGCTAGTGGCCGCCTACTACCTACCTATCAGTTTTCACATAAAATTATTTTCTGTTTTCCTTCCAATTAACAGTCTTATGACCATTTTTTTTCCCCCTGTGTCCAAAAATTCATGAAAATGAACTGAAAATTGAAAGTGTAAAATGAATGCGTGAGAAAATTGGCAGGAAACTCCCAGAGAAAAAAAAAACACACACACAATGCGAAACAATTTGGCCAGTGCCGTTGTAGTATAAGCAGGTAGAAAACAAAAAGAAAAGATCATGTTTGCGCATAAATTTCAAGTGTCATTTACCCAACCACGCACTTGTCATTTGGCACCTGTCCACTGATGACCAGGCCAATTTGGGCTGGGGCTGTCGCGGCGGCGTGGACAAAATTTTGTAAGTTAATTTATTTCTGTTTGTTTTGTGCGCCCTGAGAGAGTGTCTCTCTGGGTGTTAAGTGGGAAATCGCATTATATATTTTTTTTTGTTTATATAAATTCTGTTTACCCTAACTTGAATTTAATTATTTTTTTAATGATTTTTAATGTGTTTGTCTTTGTTTTTTGTGTTTCTTTGCAGCAAAAATGAAAATATTTTTGCCACTAGTCACGTGGATAGTGCTACTACTCTCGAGTACAGTAAGTATATACATTTTTAAGTTAATCTTTAAATTATTTTCAGGCGAGTTAGAAGTTTTTCAACCTCCTTTGTCGATCAAATCTATGGAATCTATGAGCGGAGATATCGTAAAACATAACCTGGCGAAATTTTACTAAATCCGGTTCAAGTTCGACTTGAAGTCGTCTTAACTAATTGATCCAAGAGTATTTAGGATCCGAGCAAGCACAAGAGCTGTCATAAATAACCAAAATAAAAGGCTTATAGCTTCTTTTATTTGCCTCCATTCTTAATCGCAAGAATCTGAAATCGAATCAATCTTGAGGGGGCATCAGTTAATCTTGAAGCACACAAATCTTTTGTACTAAAAAAACCATCACTCATTGATTCATTCTTCCAAAAGTTTAACATAAATCTACTCGAAACCGTAAACTTTAACAACTTGAAAGATCTTACTGTAGAAATCTTGAAAGCCTATGATTAAAGATCATTTCTTCATTTCTTCGAACAGTAAACATTTCCTATGGCCTAATGAGGCAGCCAATAAAAAGCCTCTCAAAGGTGTGAGTTTGAAGTAGTGGCTGGCTTTGCCTGCCTGCGGGTGGCTGTCAAGTTCAAGTTTAGCTGAGAGAATTGTTTTAGGCAGATTTTGATCAGCCGTAGCCACAGCCGCAGTTCTATTCTATGCTCGGCTCACTTTATGCCATGCAACGCTAACGGCCTTGCTAAACAATAGATTCTCGCAGCAAATTTTATCAATTGACAGCGCAGGCACTCAAGTGAGGCAGCCGCAGCAGCAGCTAGTGCAACAATTAAAGGCGTGTGAGTAAAGATGTGCGAATGATGATGAGGATGACGATGATGCAGCGGCAAAAAAAAAAAAATAAACCTCAGCGAAACTCCCATGACATTGAGCGGCGCGTCGAGTACAATGAAATTTTCGCTTGTTAAGTCGTACAACATAGTAAGCCAGCCAGTCAGTCACACTGACAGACGACGACGTTGCATGTCAACGCTCAAGTGCATCCGTTATAACTGTCAAAGGGCATTAAGCAACTGAATGAATATTTTAGTCTCAAGTTTGTGGCTTAAGTCTTTCGTTAGGAAATTTGATAAATTATGGCTGACGCACAAAAAAGAAAGCCCCAACTCTTCATTGACAGTGTGTCGCGCAAAAACAACAACCTCAATGTCCAAACAAGTCATTGAACCTGAGCGTCTTAGCCTACGGCTTAGAGCATTCTTTTGGCCAATTTCACAAACAGTTCGGGTCCCTCTCCATCTCGCTCGCTCCATCCGTTCGTTCGACTGGCTGCATAAATCGATGACTATCAAAGCATTTTTACAGCTAATGCGGCTATTTTTATTCATTACGTTTTTTGACTGCTTTCTTCCATCGATTGGGTCTGGCTTTGGCCAGTCATTGCCCTGCGATTTTCGACTCTTCCGCCTATCCCTAGCATTAGCAGAATTTGCGGAATTGTTTGCTTTAGCATCAAAGGGTGAACTCTGCTCCTTCTCTCTCTTTTCCGCAGTCAACTCGCAGCAAGTTGTTAAATTTAATAAATAAGTTTAGGCTCTACTCAAACTTTTATGGCTCATTTGCATGAGTTGACCATGTACCGTTAGGTCATCAAATGGTTCCTTCATTTAGTATTTATTTGTTGATTTTTTTTTATGGAAGAATTCTTCTTCATCTTCTGTTGACTGTGATCGTTTTTCATTTGGTTTTCATATTTGTTTAAAAAATTTGTTTCATAATGAGGTGTCAGCTCGTAAATCTGTTCATATTTCTTCTTTTGTCTTGTGAAAGGTATTTTCTATTGTTGGTTTATCATAAATTAATTATTGTTCATATGTTAACTGGGATTAGATCATATACGTATTTAGATGCCTTTCCATATCACAGAGATTGCAATATGAGAGCACAAATGTGCCAGTAGAAAACTACTGCAGCATGGGATTTTTGTTGATGGTTGGCTCATCTCTTCGTTTACTAGTTTCTAATAATTCTACTAGTTCAATCCACTCAACTATTGTAAATGTTTATCAATTGTTTAGCGATGGGCACTTAGTTGTCCTTTGCGCCCTTGCAGAAAAAGAAAAAACGCATTTTCCGGTCGGATAAGCTTCATTTTCTTGTATTAAAACTAACAGCTGACAAGCCAGGATAGTGAAAGAGGCCTGAGATTGTTTCTATGGGCAACAGGAAGGCATTAAAATGGAGTTCAACTCCTAGTTCACTCTTCTTTTCGATCTAGGGGCCGTTGTCTCATGTCCTGCTTTTGCAAATTTTGGTGGATTTGGTGAATTTGCACTGCTCATTTTAGGCATGAGCTATTCCATTGCGTAAAATCCACCCCGATTTGCAAAAACAGGAACATGGGAAAACGGCTCTAAGATATAAAATATGATATGACATTCGAAGGCAGTTTGTTAAATCAGTGGCCGTGTTCAGCAGACGAACTTAGTCAATTTGACGTAGCATGATAGAGCAGCATATATCGATGAATTAGAACGCTCCTTTCAAAAGATAATGCTACCATTAGTTGCATTTGTATATCGATATGTTATTTATCGTTAACGATATGCGTATCTTGGACCATTTTGTGCGCGGATAAGAATGCTTTACTGCCTTTGCCATGATCTTTGTCAAACTTTCCGTTTAGGCGATCGGACGATAGCCCTCGTGCTCGAACGTCAGCCATTACTGCACTCATCGCCCTGAAGGCCCATGGTTACTCGCTCATTTAAGAATCCTCAGTCATCTCACGAACTTGCTTTCTCCAATTGTGCAATATAAATTCATTCAATTTATCGACAATTAATGCTTAATGAACCCTCAAAATTAATTTTTTCCAAACTTTCCGAACTTACGAAATTGCACTTTATTGTCGGTGTATTCAACTGAACCAATATAAGAGCTAGTCTCACAATAGTTCATGTTATCCTTCAGACCAACCTCTTCCACTGCTTCCAATAGTATCTGGTCTTTGAAATTGGAAGTTACCCTGTACCTTTTATGTTCCTCCTAATGCAAAGTTAGTATTGAAACTTCAGAACTGAATCTTTGCTTTATTTTCGCTCTTGAACTCGTCATATACGGAACATACATATAAATTAAAAACTTTTTTTCTCTAAATAACCGAGATGCAAACTGTCTCTGAACCGAACCAACCAAACAGTAACCGAAACGCTAAATCGCTGATAGCGCGATCAATTTCGAAAACCAAAAACCACTAAGTAATATATTCGGTTTGGATCAGTTCACTGTAGAGTTTTAAGACTTAAATGTTTGAAGAGACTTACGCGTTGAAGCAAACTTCATTACACAGCTAGAGGGCCAAAGCCGAGCTCCTCTTAATCTCTTGGTTTGTGTGCTTCTAATTTTCGCGGAAAGGATCTACTGTTTACGGTCATTTGAGAGCTTTCATGGCTTGTTACTTAAAGCTGGCGCCCACAGCTAGTGAAGGTGACCGGGTGTGTAAGTTTTTTCAAAGAAAAAATTTACACCTTTATTCCATCGTGAGGCCCAAACATTAAATTCGTCGAGAAATTGTGCTTTTCTAGAGGCCGATCTGCGACTGTTGCTTGAAGCCAAAAAGACAGGTCATCGGCAAATGGCATTAAGAACCTTAGATATTAAGATATGGAAGATCGCAGTATAAACTGTGCACGCCAACGTAAGTGATAAGTCACACAGGACACTTATGACAAGTCAAAAGTCCACAGACACGGAGTATCGGCCCAATTTATACATCAACCCTCATACCAGACTTATCAAAGGCTTGGCGTACATCTAAAAATACTGCCGAACAGTATTTCTTTTTCTCAAAGGCATCGAGGATATGATTAACTACTCTGTGAAGCTGTTCTACTGCACTGTGACGGCTTCCAAACTGGAGATCTGGAAGCGCACTCTCAAAAGAGTCAATAGTCAAAAGCCTTGCTAAAAGAAGTCGCCTAAAAATCAGGCAGTAGGCTAATAGGGCGATACGAGTGTAGTTTTTCGGTACCATGACCACCATGGCACGTTTCCAAGGGCTTGGAAATGACCAACTTCCAAAACAGCGTTAAATCCGGTATGCCGACTTTTATTTTGCTGTGTACCGAACCTTGAACCGCCTGTTCCGATCGTAAAATGCGGGTTCGGTTCAACAAAAATTATGGACTAGAAAAACTTTGTGGTTTTGGGTGACTGATTCGCCAGGAAAGTTCATCTAGAAAAAAGTTTAGAATAACTTATGGAATCTCCACCCATAACATCCTCTGCTGTTAAAGATACTCGGCTCTAAAGATTATTAAATGATTCTCAAAACAAGAGCGTAACATTATATTGGTCATATGTAGCCTACAAATCGGAATTTTACTTTTCAGTGAGTTATATTTTGAATATGAGTTCTACAAATCGCTTTCGATCCAAAAATGACCCAATTCCCATGCGATTTATGTGATAAATAAATAAATTTATTGTTCTTCCTTTGTTATTAATATTGTGTAATATAAGGGATGAATCAAAACCTTTGTCCAAATATCTCAAACTTCTAATTTTCGAACCTTAACCATATTTGGCAAATTTTGGTTCGAGCCCGCAAAGCGGAATTCCGAAAAAAATTGTTGAGCTTGCAGCTTTGCTTATAAGGTCCGGTTCGGGAGGTCTTAAGTTTAGAAGGTCCGGTTCTAAGGACCCAAAAACCAGGACCAAAACAATTTTGAGGGGCTAGGCTCTAGACAGGTTTACAGCCTTAGATATAATACAATACTTCCAGTGCCTTCTTCAACCCTTGATACACTTCTGATTAGAAATTTTTGGTTTGGTCTTGAGGTCTTCAGCGTGCGTTCTTATCTTCCCAATCGTTGCAAAGAGTCTTCAGTTTTGGGTACAGATAAAAGTACTGAGGGCAAAGACCATACAACAAGAAGACACGTAACGGCCATACAAGTGAATGGCAAGGGGAAATTTCAATGTGGAGTTTCGATTTTATATTTGTGAGTTTGTTACGGTCGCTGCTTTACCAAAAGGGTACTCTTGTCGGTACCCAACCGCTAGCACACTAATGTGTAAAGTCGAAATACTAAGGTGGCGGTTCCAAATTTCTGTCACGTAAGTAAGTAATCATTGTAAGCTTGTAAAACTATCGAATGTTTTCGACCTGCAGGGAAACTTTGCACACATACAGCACACTAATGTTTAATCGAAACTCCACATTGAAAGTTCCCTTCAAATTTCCCTGACATGCATTTATATGACCGTTACTTATCTTGTTGTTCTATGGCTTTGCTGAGGGGCTAAAGTATGATGGCTAAGGCATGGTTGTCGTGTTCTTCAAAGAGCTTGAACAACTTAGACACATTTTTTACTTAGAGTAGGCTCGGCGAATATCATCAATTCGAGTGTTTTGGAGGTTTTGATAAAAATTGTTTGATCCATCCAGCAACCAATGCTAAACTTGTATGTCTCTCAGAAACAATCAAGAAATCTTTACGCCGCTTATATGTGTATAAACTCGATTTCCGAATTCAAAACTGACCTAAATATCGAATATTTTTGCGCTCTATAATATTTCCACCTTTGTGACAATGTGGCTGGGTGGCTCAGCGGCTAGAGTGCGCGACCGCTGTGCAAGAGGTCGTGGGTTCGATCCCGCCTCGGAACATCTAATGAAAAAAGTTTTTCTTTGAATAAACTTTACACCCGGTCACTCCTCTCTGCTGTTGGCGCCAGCTTTATAGTAATTAGCCATGAAAAGCTTCTCAAACTGCCGTTCGGATTCGGCGTTAAACTGTATAGGTCCCTTTCTCTTGGGGGAAAATTAGAAGCGCACAAGCCAAGAGATTCAAAGAAGCTCGGCTTTGACCTTTTGGGGCTGTGTCAAGCCATTTTTTATATTACCTTTGTGACAAGGTATGGTTCCGGCTAACTAGAAATCCATTCGGTTATGGTTTCGGTTAGAATTTTTGTTTGGTTAAAGTGACATTTACAATTCAGTACAATTAGCGAAAAGACATCTAAATCACACATCCAAAAGTGGCATAGGTCTATTCTCACAAATACCTGAAATGTTTTGTTCCATTTAATGACTATATTTGATTGAAATCCAAAGCGTAGGAAGTCCAATTTATTGTAGATCTACAAATGTAGAAAAAAAAATGTACATAAACCCGTTTAAATTCATTTGGCGCTAGTACGACAACAAAAAGGTCTTAAAGTGTCAAACTTGTTTCCCAGCAGTTAACTAATGTTGTTGTTATTGTTGGTAATCGTAACACAAAAATATGGCAAACAACTTTTGTTATTTGAAAAGTAAAAATCAGCCAAGTGTAACAATTAAGTGGCGGCAAAGCAGCGAGACTTAAGAAATCTGTGCGAGTGGCTGTGGAAGAAGCGCTCTTGCTACGCCCGCTGGGTTTGTGCTCTATCTAATTTGAATTTAAACTAGTTGAATGAGGTTAAGCTGCAGCAGCTGCTAGGGCCTTCCTTTACCGCAATAACTAGTGCGTGAGTTCTAACACTTTTGTTTGTTTGTTTGTTCTTTCTTTCCACCAGGTACTTTCGCAACAACAATCACAACCATTTAAGACAAATTTAAAACGAAATAGTCGATTTCGTGGTGAGGTGTTTTTCCTTAACCTCGAGGATGGCTATTTTGGCTGCCAAGTCAATGAGTCGACAGACTATTTGCAACTCTACGAACTATCGAAGCTATGCGACGGCACTCAAGACTGTTATCTGGGTTCCGATGAGCTGAGCAAAGAGCTCAAATGCACCAGTGAGTAAAGGCGGGCTTTTAACCATCACCATGCAGACTTACATAACCTTTTATTTTTCATGTGGCTGCTCAGATGACTGTGATAAGGATGGCACCCAGTGCACACATGGCGCGTGTTTGAATGGCGTCTGCCATTGCAATGATGGCTTTGGTGGCTGCAATTGCAATGATCAGGGTAAGTCGATGCCTTAGTCGAGGGCTTGGCAATGGACTTGTACCTCTCTCTTTTTTTTTTCTTATATTCCATTCTAGATGAGAACGAATGCAAGCAACGGCCATGCGATGTGTTTGCCCATTGTACAAACACATTGGGCAGCTATACGTGTACCTGCTTTCCGGGCTATCGTGGCAATGGTCTGCATTGTGAAGGTAAGTGCATAATGACGGACAGTACAAATGATTGTTGCTATTGCTGTTGCTGTTGCCCATTTTGTATACACATATTTCCGTCAAAGTCTTTTGTTGTTGTTTAGATAGGGGCCTAACGGTTGTTTAGCAGCCTCCACGCTGAAAATTTGTAACAAAAGACGCAGCCATAAACAGAAAATAATATGGAAAGCTTTTTTCTCTCAGTATTCTCATTGTTAATGACGCCGCCGCCCCAGCAAAAGGTATCTCATTTGGTCTAGACTCTGGAGTATACTTATCTGCGAGGCAATCATTATGACCGTGGAGCGATTACACTTGAGTGATCGTCCAGCGTTTGGTTATTGTTGCTTTGAAGGGGGCAGCGGTTAGCTAACCAAAGGAAGTGCCTAGAGCTTTTTTAGCACATTCGCTCTACTTTGTTGGGACTTTTCTGAGATGAACCCTTAAAAGTTTCTTTGGATTTGCATTAGAAAAAGTAGAGTTGTCATTTGCAAGTGCTGAGCAAGTACAAGTCCCATTTCTAGACAGTTCTGAGTCGTAGCTCAGCAATCACATCACCGCCTTTTAAAAAGCCACTTAAAAAACGAATCTTGCTCTTACCATTTTCGTTAGCCGGAAATCTTAGTAGTCTTTGCCTTAATGACACTGAGCCACGCATATTTGATTGCTTTTAAAGTGGAATTTTGGCAAAAAAAAAAAAAAATTGATAAAAAAGTTAAAAAAATGTTCTTAATATAATTAACGCAGCTCGCAGAATTTAATTTACACTTGGCGAGTCGCCGAGTCTAACGGGCTGAAAAAATATCAAAACTGGCAGCAAGCAGACTCAACGGCCATGTGCTAAGTTCATTAGACAGAAAGCAGGAGAAGAAGCCTTTGGTCAACGGCCTGGGCTGTGCAGACTCAGTGCCTGCCGCTTGGCTGTCTGACGACGTCTTGCAGCAGCCGCATTGCATGAAGTAATTAAACTGACATTGAAACTTAGAAGAACATAGAATGCTTCCTGCTTCTGGCAAAACTCTGCTCCTGGCCCAGCCAGCCAGCTAGCCACTGACAACGACAACCAAGACGATGACATTGAGTAATCAGAGTTTGCAATTGCTACAAAACAACATGGAATGCTGTCATATCAGTTGGTTTGGTTGTTAAGAGCAACCAGTTTTCGGCCCCGGTAGAGTGATGATCCTCTTAATTTATAAAGCTAAAAACTAGTAATTATAACTGAACGAGTTGCTTCGGATTGTTCATAATTATAAGGCACTAACTCCCGCTCTTTCCAGCTACCCATACCACTTGTCTTTGCCTTTTTGCCAACTTTTTGTACTTATGTCATATTAACTATAAATGTACAACATTGCTTAGTTGCAAGCCCAAATGATTAATGGGCCCAGATTGTGGCCCATGGTCTGGCAGAATTGCCGCTTCATTGGGCTGTGCATTGAATTGAGTGGGGGAATATTGAATTTTCAATAAGCGCTGCGCTTTATTGAGCAGAAAGCTGATGATCTCAGCTGTAGCTTCCGCGTGAGCCAGCCAGCCAGCCAGAGTAACAAACAAAAGGTTCTCAGTTAGTTGGGGGAAAACAAAATGAAACAACATAAATACTTGCATAGAAAGCAGGTTTTGAAATTTAAGAAGTCTGGCGTATGCAAGTCTTTGCATAAAGAGTCCAAAGAAAGGCAGAGAGAAAGAGATTTTGTAGCTGTAGAATTATATTACTGAGCTTATATGATTGTACTTTAATCTTCACTTTACGCTTGGATCCTGGTTTATATGCTTAAGAGATTCAATTGCGTTCTGAGCTGCTCAAAGATTGAAGCAATTCTTTCGTTTTTGTATTTCTATCAGAGTTGCACACGGCTCTAACCAGTTCTTATTCTTCTCTTCTATGAGGTTGTTGTTCTAAAATGATCATGATTAGTGAGGTTAGAAATCTCATAACATTTCGAAAGATTGCTCATTGCTCTTTGCATGAAAGACATTTAACAATCAGGAGTCATTAAGCAAACGCCTTACTGAAGATTGGAGTTTTACATCCATGTAACAGTACTTTAAAGGCATCCAGCTCTTTTTGGTGAATCAATGCTTAAGTCGTTTACAGTTGTGAACAAACGCCACTGAGGTTAGCGACAAATTAGACATTCGTTTTCCTGCCATATTTTAGAAAATCCAAAAATTACAATTTTAAAGTGTATGAAGTTTATTTCTTTCTAACTTTTTAATCTGTTCTGTCATTTCTGAGGCATTGGGAAACAAATATTCCAAACATACAAACTACAAACCTAGACTTTAACTGCTAATGAAAAGAAGTTCAGGCAGTTAGCTGTTGGTGCTCAAACAAACTTCTCCGGACGCTTCTCAAAAACTTCGGGAGTGAATTTTCCAAATATTTTTTTATATATCGCGCACCTACTTGATCAAAAGAAGGTCGGGGGAAAATTCAATTCTCTAAACTATTAAACTATGTCCCAGCTTACGGCTTACTGCCTGTTACAAACTTTACCACAAACTATACCCTTTTACTCTGCAGCTTGAACAACGTACTACATAACAATTGTTCAACTATATTTTTAGTCCAGTCATTTTCATAACTGGTAAGAATCTCGGAATTGATACCCAGCTGTAAGTCTGTAAATACTTGGCAACTGGACACCCTAAAAGTTGTCTCAAAACCTACATATGGTAGTGTGTGCGCCAACTATGAAATTTCAAGGTCAAAGGTCACAAAAATCGGTTTTGTGCGCTTTTTTTGTAAATATCTCATTTCTGTGGGTTTTTGCTTGATTGTATTTATTATAAATATTGTAGAATACAAAATTCTCTACAAATTTTGTTAAATGAAATTTTTCATACGGTGAACCGTTTTCGAGATAGAGGAGAGCGCGCGTCACAGGGATCACTTCAGGTCGACCATTGCCTCCGGTCGAAAACGCACCATATAGTTGATGAACTATCGATAAATCAATGATTATTAAATATTTGTCAGTTTTTATTAACCTTTTTATATTTTTTTATCATTTTTTCCAACCTATCCACTTTTTATTCAGTATTAATTTATTTAACAACTCTTACCTGCCCATGTAATTGGAGAATTGTTAATGAAAAAATAGGAATTACAATTTGAATTTTAACCTAATTAATATTATTAACTTCTTACATGATGAAAAAAACAAATATATTATGAATTAATCTTTTATTAAAAAATTTCCATTCAATACATTAATGTTTAATAAAAAGTAAAAAAAAAAATGGAATGAAGTGGTACAAAACCTACAATTTATAATTTTAATCATCTTCTTCCTCTACATCGTCGTCTTCCGGCTGCTTGTATATTTCAAACTGGTTTATTATCGTCTTCAACGACATTTGTCTCAAGTTCTTCCAGATTTCGGGGTCAAAGGCTCCACGGTAATGTTCTGAAAGGTAGAGCATTGAGATAAGCTTGCCCATTACATTGGCCACAAGCTAAAGAGCATTGCAAGGCCGCTTTCCTGCATCCGCATCGCGAACCACAACCACTCTTTTAGTTGCAGAAAATTGTATTTAGCAAATCTTCTGGAGCAGGTGGTAAAATTCCTGTCATGATAGGCTCCAGAAAATCGTTTCGCATTGCCCAACCCCATACCTGGGGTTCCAAATCATGCCCTATCCAAGTTTGAACTTGATAATATACACGTTTGAAATGTTGATGAGCAGCTGCATTGTTGGAATATTTGAAAGCTCTTATTGACTTGCGTAATGCATATAACGAAGATGATCGAGACTTTTTACAGATTTCGGAGCTATAAAGACAGTCAATAAGGTTGGAATTCCTTCCCTCTAATAATCTCTGGTCCGAACAATTTTCTCCTCGAATGCTGTAGCTAGTTCATCCAAATTTGTCAGTTTCTCAAAACTTTTTAAAAATGATTTTTTTTTCCCTTTTGAAAAAGCGCAGAAGTTGTGTCACAGCCACTTAATGCGTGCAGAAATAAAATTTGTTTTTGGAATGAGGATAATTATCAAAACTTTTAGACGAGTATATTTCCGTTTTTGCTATTTCCTTTCCCAACTTTTTAAAGAGATTTCATACCGCGCACTAACTTCAATAAGGATTCACCTCCCGTAACGGCTGAATGAAACGAAAAGGAAATATACGGAACAGTGGCAGGAGTACCCATTTCATTAGTCGATCAACGCCAGTAGCTATCGATAGCACATTCGATAAAAGAGTGTATATATATATACGAGGGAGCAAGCGTAGCCAACTTCTCTTCGTGGTTTTGTCCATTTCCGATTGTGATCAGACCAAGAAGGTTTAAAACTTGTTAAATCCACGTGATCGAATACAAAGTAGTCCCAATTGTGACATTATAAAGTACAGCTTTAACTGCTTTGAGGAATTGTTTCTGTGGCCAATAAATTGAAGAAGCGCACACACATAAGTTTTAACATACATACGTTTGCATGTGTTGAGCTGACGCGCCAAAACAGACCCCTCGCCTCATATTTGTGTTCGAGTACTCTGGATGAGTTTAAGCCTAAATTAACCATTAGCTAATTGGATATTGAGCAGGTGAATATAAGATTACCGCGTTTCCAGAATCCGTTTTGATAAAGTGATATATTGAGCAGGCGTTTGCATAGCCATTGGTGGCCGCGGAAAGCCAGCAAGTGGAAGGTGCGATACTCTGGGCATAGTCGGATGGCCCAGGAATATACCCCCCGGATTTGATTTTTATGGCCAGAGAGTTGTACATCTGCGGATGATGAGGCCTTTCCCTTGATGTAATTTTTTCACCATAACCTCTCTACACGTGATCAAGACCCGTCTATGCTTCAACATTGCTGCATGTGGAAAGCGAATTGAAAACTCTTGAAATACGAATTAAGTAGTTTAGCATTTGAAATATCAATTTATTATATTAGGTACAGCATCAATGCACCAGGCCTGACTGCACGGATCGCCGTATAAGTTGTAAGTACTAAAGTAACCCAACCTATTTGTGTTAAGAGAAACCAGCAAGGCTGAAGTGAGACACATGGTATTGATCATGGATTAACCGTTTGAATTATTGATTTATTGCTCCATTTAATTTGATTTATTGGCTCTATAACTACCATATGCATACATACATATAGCCAAGAACATGTTTAAAGAATCTTAAGGTTTAAATGGCCGAATTGGTAACAAGCCCTATCAATATATTTCCAAACGTTAAGTAAAGTTAAATTGTTTTCTGTTGATTTGTTACATCCTAGCGTTACTATCATAGCCATGAAGGCCAAGTTTGTGAATTATTGTTGTTATTAAACGAATTATGAAAATGGACAAGTTTAAATAGAGAAAGGAAATGAGGGTATCGGAATGAGTTAGCATCGGTAATGTATTAGGGTTAGCATAAAAGGATAGAATTATTGCTGACATGGTAGGGCGGGTATTTGGGATAACATCAAACCCAATCGTATCTCCTAGTTCGGTATAACATCTTTCAGAGGCAAGGTCAACACATTCTTCTTGTATGATAGCCAGTTACGTTCATGAGCAAAAGATCCTCCCCGTCCGACGAGCCCTAGCCGAAAGACTTCAGTGTTGACCCAAGCTTGAGCTCATGCGTGACCAAAGTGAAGCAAAACAACATCAAGGCTTAATATCATTACAAACACAAAAAAAAAAAAAAAAAAAAAAAAAAAAAAAAAAAAAAAAAAAAAAAAAAAAAAAAAAAAAAAAAAAAAAAAAAAAAAAAAAAAAAAAAAAAAAAAAAAAAAAAAAAATAAAAAAAAAAAAAAAAAAAAAAAAAAAAAAAAAAAAAAAAAAAAGAAAAAAATAGACATAAAAGCATGCGCCTAAGTCAAGCATAGACATAAAACAACTTGAGTCGCACGCATTAGACATAAAACAAAACGCCCCACTCGTTATTTCCACCAAATCTGCTGATGTAGCTCAAATTCTCGGCTGATGCAATCAGCTCTCAATTACGAAAGGCTGAGAAAGAGAGAAAAGCTTGTAATTTCTCTCCAAGCTTTTTGATCTCACCTCCAAAAGCTGCCAACCGAGGTTTGCTAAGCACTAGCAACAGAATCTCAATCAGAGTTTTGCCAAGACACGTCAACCGCTGACACAACTAGCTTCGCTAGAACAACCAATCGCAACCGGTCCTAAACTTAAGCAATTTTAAGTTTGTAATCCTTTCAATTATAAGTTTCGATGTTTGAATAAAAAATTATATTTTTTTATTAAACCCTCAGCATCGACTTCTAATTGCGCGCAGTCGGTAGGATAAGTCCGGTGTTTTTCTGGATCCGATCGATCTTAGTGTAGGTCCGAGTGGTAAAATCATTACTAAGAAAAGATTCGAAGTGCTAAACACTATTAAACTTATCCGCAAAAAGGCTACGTGATATAAATCAAAATCGTTGTCGTAGCCGCTTAAAACAAAGTGTGACCGCTAAATTGTGACGCTTTCAAAGAAAGCGTTCTCCTATAATAGCCCGCTTAAAACAAAAGTGTTGACCGCTTAAAAATCACGGAAACAAAAAACTGATTTATAAATCCACACGCAAAAACATTTTCACTATTAAAACCCCTTTAAACAAAAGTGTGACTGTTAAAAAGTTAAAGTGAAAACCAAAAGCCGATTTTTGTTTAAAAAACTAAACAACTAAGAATCGCAAAGGCTTCAAGCCGATTTTTGTTTTACAAATTAAAACAACCTAAGGAAATCAACAAACAAACAAAACCAAAACCAAAACACCAATCAACAAAACAAACCAATCAACAAACAAAACCAAAACCAAAAAGCCAAGCAAACACATCAAAATGGCAACAACAGCAGAACAAGTGCAGCAACTATCGGAGCATACCTAAACCAAGCTTTAGGACAAGTTAGACAAGTACCCACTCACTGGATCACCAGAAGACCTGTGTGGATTCATCAGAAGAGTAGATTACATAATGCAACTCTACCCCAACGAGGGATCTACGATAAACATAGCGTACTGTTTGGAGCAATAGAATTGCAGATTTCTGGAGATGCTCAACGCGTATCACAACTCTAGCAGCCAACAACTGGACAACCCTCAAAGTTCACTCATCTGATGCATTCAAAGCGCAAACACCATTTGAAGAACTACTAAGACGTCTATACAACACTCAATTTAACGGAAGCCTCCGTAAGTTTGTAAGAATTAGAGTATAAAGTCTTTTTTTCTTTTCCAACAAATTAACTCTCTTGAAGATAATAGCAAGACACACACATTTACACAAATGCTATGAACAACACAATTAAAGACGTTATAATGAAAAAGCTTCCTGACAGATTATTTATGACCTTAGCAAGATACGACATAACTTCAATTATCAAATTGAAAACAAGTAGCTCAGAAAGAAGGAGTTTTTGATAACCCGAATTTTTCCGATCGTACAAAATCAAACCAATCTAATGGTCCTTCAACCTCTAAAGGTTACAAACAATCAGAAAATAATGTTACAAACGTGGGAATAAGGGAAACTATTCCTCAAAAATTTTAATCAACCACGAAAAGAATCAAAATCAAAACCAGAATCGTGGCCTGAATCTAATCAGCAAACACAGCAGGAATTTAAACAGAAATTAAATCATGGTAGAAGTCAAAATCCCATTAACTACCAACCAAACCAAGGAAGCTATTCTACAGCCCCTAATCCACCTGTTAAAAGGCAGCGCGAAAGCGCAGAGTGGTCATAAAAAATGGACACATCCGAAAATTTTCATCAATTAGCTCCCTGACACAGAAGAAGATGAAGAGGAACAAACCCATACATAAACTTGATTTTTAACAATAAAATCTTAAAGTAAACAATAGTACAGGTTCACTAACCTAATGTCCTGCATTTGAACTTCCCAATCAAAAACAATCAACTTGAAGTACACACTATTAAAGGTGTAGTAAAACTAAAACATATTTACTTAGAAACCCAGCAAACTTTGCCCCCAAACTAAATTTATAGATCATTTTTCAAATAATTATGACATGTTACTCACGTCCAGTACTTTTAGAAGATACTAAAGCAATAATCGACCATGGTACTAAAACAGTACTAATAAATAACTTCTCATTCATCATGAAATATAAACATGAAGAAGTAGAAGATATTTCGGACGAGACCATGCGAATGCCTCGATCCACCCTAAAAACTAAGACGAGCATACAGTGTTCGCAAATTAATAACGAACTACATGAGTGTAATGAGTTCCGTTGAGAACACTTAAACGAAGAGGAAAAGAAACACCTCACAAAAGTTCTATTCGAGTTTAGTGACATACAGTACAAAGAAGGTGAGAATTTGACTTTCTACAAGTACAATTCAGCATGTTATTAAAATAAACACGAAGAAACAACTTTCGAAAACCATATAAATACCCACAAGCTATCGACCAAGAAGTAGAAAGACAAATAAAAGATAATATCGAGACAAGGCATAATCAGAAATTCAAACTCTCCTTATTGCTCGTTTATTTGGATTGTACCAAAGAAGCTTGATGTCCGGAAAGAAAAAATACAGAATAGTCAACGACTATCGTACGTAAACTAAAACACAATCAGTAACAAATACCCAATCCCGATCATGGATGATATACTAGACAAATTAGGAAAATGTCAGTATTTCACTACCATAGATCTCGCAAAAGGATTTCATCAAATCCAAATGGATTGAAAAATCAATCCCTAAAACAGCTTTTTCTACTAAGAATGGACATTACGAGTACACTCGAACTGCTTTGGTTTGAAAAGCATCTGTAACTTTTCAACGTTGTATGAACAATCTTTGGAAGATTTAATTCTAAAGAGAGTGTCTCGTATACATGGATACATTATAGTATTCTACACTTCATTGGAAGAACATTCACCTGATAGAAAAAGCTATTTGCTAAACTAAGAGAAGCAAATCTAAAATTGCAACTTGACAAATGAGAGATTCTGCAAAAAGAAACTGAATTCTTTGGACACATCATAACAACAGAAGGTATCGAACCTAGCCCAACAAAAATTCAAGCAGTGAGAAATTTCCCAATACCGAAAACTACAAAGAAATGAAATCTTTTCTAGTCTCTCTGCGGTTTCTATCGCAAATTTATCCCAGGTTTGCCAAATAGCAAACAAATACAAACCACCGATATTGACCTCAAATTAAAAAAAGGATCAAAAATCGACATCAAAGAAAAACCTACATTTCAGCATTTGAAAATTTAAAACTACTAATTATGTCTAGATCCACTATTGACATACACAAATTTCGAGAAACCATTTTCTCTAACCACAGATGCTAGCAATTTTGCTCCTTTAGGTGCAGTATTGTCCCAAGAGCACAAACCAATATGCCCTTTTGCAAGCAGAACCATAAACGAATTCACAGAGCAGATATTCCGAATAGAAAAGGAACTCCTTTGCTATTGTTTGGGCAACTTAAATATTTCAGATCGTATCTTTACGGAAGAAAATTTGGACATTCTTTCCGATCATAAACCACTAGTTTGGCTAAATAATATTAAAGAACCAAACATGAAATAAAGATGAAAATAAAATTGAACGAATTTGTCATCACATCAAGATATACCGGCAAAGAAAATTATGTTGCAGACGCCTTAATAAGAATAAAAATTGAAGAAAATTTCAGGGAGAAACTCAAAGTGACACAGTAAAGCAACAAACACAGTGCACAAGAAGACAACAATAAGTAAGGTCCAAATAACTGAAAGACCAATTAACTATTATAACAGGCAGATCGAATTCATAAAGGTGAATCAAATGAAGTACAAACAATAAAGATACTTCAAAAACGGAAAATTAAAATCCTTATAAAGATATGACAGATACACATGCCAAAGATATAATCAAAGAATATTTATGTACCAAAAAACAGCGTCATCTATTTTGAAAATGAACACGATTTCCTAATTTTCCAAAGAGAATTCATTCGGAAATTATCAGTCCAAATAGTTTGACCAAAAATTAGAGAACTTATAAAAAACAGATATTGAAACTTTTTCCGAATTCAAAGAGAAAATTATTAAGTCCCACAGAGATTTACTACATCCAGTTTTGAAAAGACTACAAACAACTTTTCAAGAGAAAATATTATTACCCTGACTACCAAAAAACTAAACTCCCAAAACATAATCAATGAATGTGGAAATATGCAATATAGCAAAGACCGAGCACGAAACACAAAATTATGTTTGTAACAAGCTCAGAAGTGTTTAATCCCAGAGAAAGATATGTGATTGACTTTTACATGATTGATAAAAAGCAATTCTTATCCTGCATTGATGTCTACTCAAAATATGCATCATTAATCGAAGTAAATGGAAGAGATTGGGGGAAAACCAACAGAAATAAAAGCAGATAAAGACTCAGCATTTCATGTGTGCAGCTCTTCAAATCTGGCTAAGATCAGAAGACGTAAATATCATCATAACCACAAGTAAAAATGGAATCTCAGACGTAGAAAGATTTCATAAACAGTAAATGAAAAACAGAATCATCAACAGTGAATCTGACCCTGAAAACAAATTAATAAATTCGAAACCATCTTATATGTCTACAACCACAAGATAAAACATAACACTACAGGAAGAACACCTGCAGATATTTTTATTTATGCTGGAAACACCAGAATACAATACACAAAATGAATAAAATCAAAGAAATTGAAAAGCTAAACGAATAAAGAAACGGATTTGAAATTGACACCAGGTACCGACAATCACCTTTAGTAAAAACTAAAACTAACAACCCTTTAACAAAAGACAGGCGAAATAAAACAAACCGATGAAAAACATTATGAAGAAAAGAACAGAGGAAGAATAATAACACATTATAAATTCAAATTTAAAAGAAAACTAATGAAAAGCAAATACGATAATTCAGATCACCAGCAGTCGATCAACCGAGCCAAGAAACACCAACTTAAATTAACCTCATTTTTAATATTATTTTTAACAACATGTTTTATTAAAAAGGCAAATTGCCAAAGCCTCGAAGTTAACCCAATTCAAGCAAAAGAATGGCTATCTAATTTTCCAAAACAGGAGAAATTGACCTTCCAGTAAATGACGTACCATTATTTGTCTCTGTTAGTATCACGAAAACAGAACAAACCTTTAAAAACCCTTTTTGTATCAAACTGAAGAATTTAAAAAGCTTACAAAAAAATATTTCATGAAAACTTGAAAGAGAAATGAACGGCATTAGAATCGCTAAGCGTAGCAAAAGAGGATTCATTAATTTCATAGGAACAACTTACAAATACTTATTTGGAACTCTAGATCAAGAAGATAAAGAGAAATAGAACTCAAAAATAAACAATTAATCAGAAAATAGTATACAAACAAACGATTTAAATCATGTAATTGATGTAATCAACCATGGTATAGACCATAAAATGAATAACATTTACGAGAACGATTAAAGGTTGGCCATTCTCATATTTAATTTTCAACATTTTACAGAATACTTTAGAAGACATAGAGTTAGGAATGCAACTAACTGACTTGGTATTTTTAACCCCAAATTATTAAAACACGATTCTTTAACTCATATTAATTCAGAGGAAACTTCTCGGTATAAAAGCCTCAACTTGGTTAAAAACAAATGAAATTTTGATTATATCCCATATTTCACGTTGAAATCATTAAGACACCGATTTTAAAATCTTACCGTTCCCAGACAACTAACAATATTTTAACAGAAATAATTCATGATAAATATATCGTAACACAATCAAACCTATACGGTTAATTCAAAAGATTTAGTTATAAACAAATGTATTTCAGGAATACTAAATCAAGTATCAACAGAATACAGATATACAAAAATGCACAAAAATCTAGAAGTAAATTATGTAGAACCCAACATAATCATCACATGGAATCTTCCCAAAACAATATTAAATAAAGATTTGCATAAACAGGAAACAATAATCGAAGGAAATAAAATTATAAAAGCTTTCAATTGTTCAATCCAGCTTGAAGACATTTTACTTACAAAACACGCTATTAGACTATACACAAACAATTTATGTAAACAATAATATAACAAAATAACACCCACTATCTTATATTCAAGCAAAAGGAAATAATACAAGAACACACAAAAAACAGTAATGTATTTCAAAAAATAGGGAAAGTTAACTTAGGCTCCAAGTTTTCTGTACCCATTGCAGCTTCCATTGATAACAAAAAAGTTTTTCTAAGACTATTTTTGGGACATTACTTTTCTATGGGATCTATACTATAAAGATGTCTATTAAACTTGGTGAAATCATGGAAAGGCATAATACACTGTTAATTGCGAAATTTGGAGGCGATGTCATTTAAGACAAAAAGTTTTTCTCACTTGAACTTCTTTTTCGACCGATCATTCATACTGCATATATGCTATAGTCATCTGATTTTGATAAAACTTTGTAGAAATGTGTCCAAAGTAAACAAAAATAAGTGTATGCCAATGATAAGGACGTTTCCATTAAAAAAAAAAGTTTTTCTCACTAGAACTAGTTTTTCGACCGATCGTTCCTATGGGAGCTATATGCTATAGTCATCCGATTTCGACCAAACTTAGTGAAATCATGGGAAAGAATGGTAAACTAAGAAATACGTACTTTGGAGGCGTTTCCATTATAAACAAAAAAGTTGTTCTCTTTAAGACTAGTTTTTCAACCGATCGTTCCTATGGCAGCTATATGCTATAGTCATCCGATGCGGCCGGTTCCGACAAATGTGCAGCGTATTTGTACCAAAAGACTTTGTGCAAAGTTTGGTGGGGATAGCTTTAAAACTGACGGAGGAGATAGCATAGAAACAGACGGACAGACGGACAAGGCAAAATCAACTCAGCTCGTCGTGCTGATCAAGAATATATACTTTATGTGGTCGGAGATGCTTCCTTCTATGCGTTACAAACATCCGGACAATTTTATAATACCCTCTGCAAGGGTATAAAAATTACGTTAACTACACTTATTATAATGTTAATCATAATACTATTGTATCTTATTTATAAATATAAGGCAATCCCACACAATATTATTGTAAAATACAAAAAACAAAAAGAACAATTACCAAATGAAAATTTGTCAACACTTAACACACCAGAACCCTGAAAATATCTGCTTTGAGGACAAGCTTAATTCAAAGGATGGGGAGTCACATAATAAAAAACCAAAAAAAACAAACATTAAAAAACTCACATAAAAGAGTGCAACTACTATAGAGTGGTGACAAATAACAATTTGGGCAGCCCAGACAGAAATTTGAAACATACAAAAACAAAACGCCCCAATCGTTATTCCCACCAAAACTGTCGATGCAGCTCAAATTCTCGGCTGATGCAATCAGCTCTCAAATTATGAATTGAGAAAAGGAAAAAAGCTTTTCATTTCTCTCTCAAGCTTTTTGATCTCACTTCCAAAAAGCTGCCTACCGAGGTTTGCTAAGCACTAGCAACAGAACCACAAATTGAGTTTTACAAGACATGTCAACCGCGACACAACTAGCTTCGCTATTATAATCGCAACCGCCTTTTAATCTTAAGAACTGAGATTGTAATCCTTCCAAATATAAGTTTCGATGTTTGAATAAAGAAATTATATTTTATTATTAAACAAAATGTTCAATTAATATATATAATATATTAGTAGGCTTTGCTTTACAAAATTGGGAACTTTCCCAAGCTTGACAGGGATACCTACAAGAATGTTTTTGGGCAAACAGAGCAGGCTGTGAACTTTTCAAGCATAATTTGGAGAAATATAAATAAGTTTAGTCTAGAGTAGTCGGTCAGACTGCAGAGATGTCTGAATTTATTTATTTTTTTGAAAATTCTTTTTTATTATTTCACTGATTTCATTTATTACCGCTTGTATTTGGTATTCATTGCCAGCGCAGATATTTGATAAGCACCACCTGTGTCTGTGCATCGGATCCGGTGACAATGTTGCCCACTGCGGCCAATGCAGCCGATTTTATTTGTATTTTATCATCGTTATTTCCCTGCAATGGTATCAGCTTGGGCACTAGTCCACTATCGACTATCATTTGAATCTGTGAACTGTCGCTATCGGTCAAAGGTAGTTTCTACCCCTGGCAAAATTTTCTTTTTCTTTTTAATTTTTCTTGCTTAAAAATAGTATTTGGGCCAGTCTACTAATGGTCCAAGCTGTAACCGCCAAAATATTGCTGTCTGTGAAATGGATGAGCACATTGAGTGCGGACACGATTTCCTGGATTGTGGAGACTGGCGGTGGTGGATCCATGTTACGGCATAAGTTTGTAATCACATTGCACAAGTACGTTATTGGGATGCCCTTCTGGATGAGGAATAAAATTGGCGAGACCACTCCTAGGCTGATGGCATAGTCACGCAAGAAGAAAAAGTTTAAATACATTAATTAATGAACATAAATTGTACATTTTATAAGCGGATCTTACATGTTGGAGTTCGTATATAAGTACACATTTCTTTGGACACATCTCTTTGGACACATCTCTTTGGATGAGAGGAATAATATTTATGATGCGCTGATGGGATTTGAGGAGTGGTTGATGCCCTATGTCCCAAAAGGGTTCGGAACTAAAAAAAAAGGAGATTGGATCAGAGACATCGCTAATCAACAACTGATTTTGTTCATTTAAGATTTTCTGAAGAAAATGGTTTTTCTAGTTTTGTAGAAATCTGCCTTAAAATATTTTTTTTCTTATTTAAAGAACATTTCTGTCTTTTAGATTGTTTATTTAAAGAGCATAACCTATAAATTGCATTTTTTTCCAGTTTATTTCTTAATTTTAGAAATTCGGTTTCCTTTACCCTTGCAGAGGGTATTATAACATTTTTGGGATGTTTGTAACGCATAGAAGGAAGCATCTCCGAACACATCTCTATATATATAAACGAGAGCGTAAGTTAGTCGGTCCTGACCGACTTTGATATACTCGTTACTCAGGGCAATTTTTGTTTAATAGCCTTGCACTATTTTAATTAACAGAGCATTACCATTAATGTGACCATTTCAACATTATGTCAGAAAAAAGTCCATGTATCGCCAAAAAGTATGCAACATTTTTTATAACTCTGCCAATTATTATCCTATCTTTATGAAACTTTCAGAGATTGTAGATATTGGGCACATACACTACACTGCAAAATATGAGCTGGATATCTTTAAAATTGTTGGATTTATTCAACATTTTTTATTGTAGGGGCGGGAGGGACGCCAAAATTTAAAATAAACTTGATCTGCGTAGGGAAAATAGGAGTCTACATACAAAATTTGTTGGCTCTAGCTCTTCTAGTCTCCGAGATCTAGGTGTTCATACACACAGACGGTCAGACATACATGGTTATATCGACTGATGCTGATCAAGAAAATATATACTTTATGGGGTCGGAGATGCGTTCTTCTGCCTGTTACATACATTTGCATGACTTTAGTACACCCTCTTTACTCACGAGTAACGGGTATAAATAGTTTGTCCTGACTGACTGATTGGCAATCATCGCACAGCCTAAACGTAAGAGCTAGAGACGGGGTTTAAGAAAATTCCACCCGGAAAAGCCGGAAAAGCGTCAGAAAAGTTTGTATGGGGAAAATTTTATTTTTATCCGATGGACTTGAAAATCGGTTTGTAATCAAAGTAGGCGAAATAATTGGACATGTGTTTTCCAGACTTCGGAGTATCACCCCACAAGGAAAATTCTCGGGAAATTCGATAAGCAAAAATCAATTTTTCATCCGATTGACTTGAAATTCGGTTTGTAAGGACAGTGAGTGAAATAAATTAAAAAGTGATTTTCCGATGCTTAAAAATTCGACCGTAGGGTCGGGAAATTCCCGTAAAAGCGTCGGATAAGATTGTATGGGGAGCATTTTTTTAATCCGATTGACTTGAAATCCGGTTTGTAAGGACAGTAAGTGAATTAAATTGAAATGTGATTTTCCAATGCTGGAAAATTTGACCGTAGGTTCGGGAAATTCCCGGAAAAGCGTCGGTTTGTCCTGACTGACTGACTGATTGGCAATCATCGCACAGCCTAAGCGGTAAGAGCTAGAGGCCTGAAATTTGGAGAGGAGTTTCCTTATGTGGTGCGTACTAAGACGGGGTTTTGTAAAATTCCACCCGGAAAAGCGTCGGAAAAGTTAGTATGGGGAAAATTTTTTAAGGGCTGTAAGTGAATTAAATTGAAATGTGCTTTTCCGATGCTGGAAAATTCGACCGAAGGATCGGAAAATTCCCGGGAAAGCGTCGGAAAAGCTGGTTTGGGGAAAATTTTATTTAGCATACGATTGACTTGAAATTCGGTTTGTAAGCATAGTATGCGAAATAATCTTCTACTTCTTCTTCTTTGGCCATTTGATGGTAATTAAATCATCAGAAACGTTTTACGGTCACGGCCGCTGTCACTTATGCCCCTTACTCGCCTCTGTCCCGAGCGACATCCCACCAGGAGGACACACCCAGCTCCGAAATATCTCCCTGCACCTGGTCGGGCCATCTCCGCTTCGGTCGAATCGGCCCGGGCTTGCCTCCTAACTCGTTCGCATGCCGACTATACACCTGTTTTGCTGGAGCGTTATCATTCATACGGGTAACATGTCCTATCCAGCGCAGCCGCTGTTGTTTTATGCGCTGTACAAGCTTAGTGTTCCCATAAAGGTCGTACAGTTCGTGATTCAATCGGAAGCGAAATTCGTCGCCAACGTTTAAAGGTCCATAACTCCTACGAAGAACTTTTCTCTCGAACACGCCAATTGCCCCATCATCCGTTGATGACATTGTACATGCTTCTGCGCCGTATAGTAGGACTGGGATGATAAGCGAGTTGTATAGCGCAATTTTCGTTTTCCGAGAGAGGGCTCTGCTCTTGAACTTCTTACTGAGCCCGTAGTAACATGGGTTTGCAAGAGTAATTCTTCTTCGGATTTCCAGACTGGTGTTGTTGTCGCTGGTTATCGTCGTTCCGAAATAGAAAAATTCCTTAACAACCTTGAAGTTGTATTCTCCCATTGCAACAGATTGTCCAAGCGTAGACTCATTGCTCGTTGATAGTAGGTACTTCGTCTTATCCTCAATATCAATACCTTATCCTTTAATATCATCGGCATATGCAAGTAGCATGTTATCTTTGGTAAAGATGGTGCCCGTTCTGTTAGCATTTGGGAACTGACGCAGTATGTACTCCATCAGCAGATTAAAGATGTCACACGATAAGGTGTCACCATGCCTAAAACCGGCGGCTTTATAGTCAACAAAAAGCTGGGTGCCGAAGTGCTGGCTTGCAAATTTGGCACTCAGCAGGAAAACTATTAACAGAGCCTTCGCCACTTTTTGAGAGAAGGGAGAGGCTGTTAAAAGATCAATCCTCTCATTATGTAGCCGCCTTACGTTGCAACTGCAACGTTAAATAACATTGCAATAGGAGGCGCTTCTCCACCCACTCTTAAGCTAGATGCTACAAGTGCATTAGAATTTTTTTTCCTCAATGTTATCCACATTTTACTCGCTTATTATCTACGAAGTCCTTTATTATCTACATGAAGAATTATTGATATTTATTATTTACATTTATTTTTACTAATATTATCTAAATTTTATACAGCACACTTATGATATTAATTTTTCGGTATTATTTTGAGTTAATAATTTTGAAATATTTTGTCGGATAAAAGAATTTAGATGGATGTAAGCCGGCTCGAGGTCAGGTGTTAAGAAAAACAATTGTTTTGTTTGTTTTTTCCGATATATTTCGGTTGCTTTTCGGCAACCGTCTTCAGGGCAAACTATAATTAAACACCAGTAATTAACATTCAGTTTTACAAAAATTCACAAAAAACAGTTTACGTACAATTTTACACGTCTGCGCTCTGTGGCGTGGAGTCTTAAACTATTTCTTATTTGCTGAGGAGGTGATGGTATTGGTGAGCGCAGTTCTCAGTGTCCGTTTTGTAGTTAAGTCTCTTGTCAGACGGTGTGTTAATAATGTGAAGCATTTCAAGAGTGTACCGCTTTCTGTAGTTTTGTTCTTGTTGGAGAATAGTCGCAGCCTCAAAATCTGGTGAGTGGCCGCTCTCTACACAGTGTGTCGCAAGTGTAGTTTTTTGTATGTGCGTTTGAGTTCGTAGCTTAAAGTTTGATTTGTGTTGGGCTATCCGGGTCTTCAATTTAGATTTAGTCGTTCCTATGTAGATTTTATTGCAATTGTCGTCTTTATCTCCCCTGCACGGTATTTTATAAATGACGTTGCTGATGTCCGCCTTATCTATTTTTGATTTTGTCCTGTTGTAAAATATTTTCATTGTATTTGTAGGCTTGTGTGCAATTTGTATGTTTTGTGTATCGTAGCAATCTGATCGGGCCGATCTTTCTGATGGTTCAGGTACGTATGTGAGCGATTTGTATTTTTTAGGTTCCTTTTTATATCCTGTATTAATGTTCCTGTGAAATCACTATTATGTGCACAAATCCCCTAATATATTCGTCATTTTTTCCTTATAGTCGTCAGTTGTTAAAATTAAAACCTTGTCCTTTTTTTCTCAGAAATTTCCGCGTCTGTTCCACTGTGTCCAGTATTGCACGATCCATTGCGCTATCCCTGTTGCTTGTTTCCATATCTTTAATTAATAAAGAGAATTTTGTTCTCGCTGTTTCTTGGGTCTCTTTGTCTGCCAATGTCTGTAATAGACTCTCACCGTCTGCGATATACATACTTAAAAAGGGGAATCTATTCTTGTCCACTGGTAGGGCGAACTTTGGACCTTTAGCAAGCAATGCTTGAATGTTGGTCGGAAACTCGACGTTCGTTTTATTTACGAACCATTCTTTTTGGTCGTTATTAAGAGCGAAGATATTGTGCCGTTTGTTGCGTAGCCTCTCATGTTTCGTTTCATGCCGTTCCTTCAGTGTTGTTGTTAATTTGTCCGCGATATTTCTCTTGCTCTCGAGAAATGCAATAGCATCAGCTGCGTTCAACTGCTGTTCTATTGTTGTTGTTATTGCTGTCATTTGTTTCGTTTGTTTCTTGACTATGTTGTGTTTGTGTTTAATAAGTAGGTTTAATATTTTTATTAGTTTAGGGAAGAAATGTGTGTGTTTGTCTAGTGTTTTGCTTATGTCCGTACGAAAGTCATGGTCGTTTGTTCTTACACCTAGTAGTATTGGCAATGAATTTTGGGACTAGTGTTGACTTTCGACATTGTAAGAGAAATTTTATACTTGCTTTAAGCTTAACTAATTTTGTGGATGTAGTTTGATACTTGTTAATACTTGGCTTAAATTTAATATAGTTCCTTTTAATATCAGCATATCCCATGTTGCAGTGGTTGTATGCTTTCGGCGTGCCTCCCGTTGTTTATACAATTTTGTGTTGACGACCTTTATAATTGTAGATGGATGTAAGCCGGCTCGAGGTCAGGTGTTAAGAAAAACAATTGCACCTGACCTCGAGCCGGCTACATCCATCTACAATTAGAAAGGTCGTCAACACAAAATTGTATTAAAGAATTTAGTTTCAGCAAATCATAATGAAAGTGGAAATTTAGTTAAATATAATAAAAATTGTGAATTAATATTAGAAACATGAAGTCGAACTAAAGTGACTATTTATGGAAGCCATGTCTCGCCCTAGTAAGCCAATGTGGTGATCAATCCTGGATATCAAAGGGGTCGTCTCAACTAAGATGCATTTCGACGACCAAGGTAGGGCTGGGATTGCTAGCGCCCAATGTCACCTAAGCTAGCCGATCTATTCAGGAATGCCACCTTCTCTGTTTTCTTTCCTTTCTGTCCTTAGTGTCTCTTAACTATCCGTGATTGTGTAAAATTTTAAAAAGTCAATCTCTACTCTGGCATTGAAAGAATAGCATGCGAATCAAAATTAAAATTTAGCATTATCGAGAGCTCGTAGAAAGTAGCGGTCTTATATTGTCGCACCCTCCCGTTGCCGACCAACAAAGCCGGAATCTATCGCGTGCTCCGTAATCGCTCCTACACCCACATCTGCTCTTTTCAATTGCCGCGTATACCCGTATACGTTCCATGCTACAATATCGAGGATGGAATTGCATATACGGAAGATCATATTCCGGTGCAGATCTTGCATCTATTCGATATACCAAATGAGTTGAAGGAAAAGGAGAAACTATGTCCAAATTGTAAGCATATAAAAATTATACATTTTCTTCTGAGAATTGAAGTTTTCATCAACAAAACAAAGTAAAAAAGATGCCATTTATTTGCACTCAAAATAAAATGAACCAATACCTAAGAACCGCTCTCTGGTTCCTTTAAATCGTACAAACATAAAAAAGTTTCGTACAAACGAAGACCAAATAAATTATAATCCTCGATGGATGGAATTGCAAATACAGAAGATCAGATTCCGGTGCAAAACTTGCATCTCTTCGATATACCAAATGAGTTAAAGGAACTACTGGATTTTTTTTGTCTAAGATCTATGGCCAAATTGTGCGCATGGAGATCTAGGAAAAGAAAAATACAATAAAAATAAAATAGAAAAAATATTCACTGGTCCACGCAGAAAAAAAGACTTACTTTAAAAACAATTTTGAACATTTTATCACTATTTATTTGTACACTTGTGTGTATACATTTTCTTTTGAAAATTTAAGTTTTCATCAACAAAACAACGTAAAATAGTTGTCATTTATTTGCACTCAAAGAAAAAAGAGCCGTTAACTTAAGAATAAAAAGTATCGTGCAAAGGAAGACCACATAAATTATTACAAATCTTAAAGATGGAATAGCATATACAAAAGATCACATTCCGGTGAAGAAGTTCCACATCTTCCATATACCAAAAGAAATAAGAGAAAAGGAAGGACTTACTGGATTTCTTGTCTAAAAACTATGGCCAAATTGTAAGCAAATGAAAAAGCATATACGAAAGATCACATTCCGGTGAAGAAGTTGCACATCTCCCATTTACCAAAAGAGATAAAAGAAAAGGAAGGATTTACTGGATTTCTTGTCTAAAAACTATAGCCTAATTGTAAGATCACATTCCGGGGAAGAAGTTGCACATCTCCCATTTACCAAAAGAGATAAGAGAAAAGGAAGGACTTACTGGATTTCTAGTCTAAAAACTATGGCCAAATTGTAAGCACAGAGATATATGAAAAAGAAAATTTAAAAAAAATAATAGGATAAACTTGCAAGAAAAAAAAATTCACTGGTCCGTGCAAGGTATACTTAACAACTTAGCCGCACTTGCTCTCTCACCGCCTCTAATATAAATTTAAAAATGAGCGAGAGCGAGAGAGTAATGAATTTTTGGTCTCGCTTGAGTCAAAGCAAAGAAATTTGTACTTACATATATGCAATATATACATACATATGCGAGTTTTTTGCTGCAACTAATTCCAGCATAGTTAGGGGGGATTCTTCATGTCGAGGCTGTTTTTGGGCCTTTTTTGAAAAAAATCTTATGTAAAATCGCAGTTTTTCCCAATTCTGTTTTTTCATATGTTATAAACAGATTAAAGTAAAGTCTTGCATACACAGCAGTATGGAGCCATAGCAAAAACACGTAAAGTCTCAAACAAAATTAAGAGGCAGAACACAAAAAATTCGTCCGCGGAGATGCTTCCCTCACGACTCTTGTACACAGACTGACACTCAAGCGGCGAGCAAAGAGGGAGAGAGAGCGTGTGCGGCTACCTTGTTAAGTATACCTTGGGTCCGTGCATCTCCATGGTCTAGCGCAGCCAAAATGTTTCTCCCTGGCCAGAGAGTTTGAAGCAATTTGCGTGTCGCTTAACAAATTACGTCGCCTTGTGGATTATTCGACAGGCCATACACCCATTACATATTTGAGCGAAGATCAGTTGACTCAAGTCTGCAAGCGATGTCTACAGCTGGGTAAGAGGAAGACCTTGGTATTGGATATGGACGAGACTCTAATGACATCATGGATAAGGCGTAATAGGTAGATAATAAACAAGAAAATAGAACGACGATTTTAAAACATAAATAAGAAAAAATTAGAAAAAATATTTGGCTGGCCTGGTCATGATACAATAACAGAAGGTAGCCTCGCCGGCTGTCGAAACGTTCGGGTTTTGGATCAGTGCGTGTTCGCTTGTTGATGGAAAAGGTTGTGTGCGGACGAATTTTTTGGAACATTAACCCTTAGGCAAAACGACATTTTGCAATGTGTGCCGCAGACACATGGATGGCGTTAAATTTATAAAGGCACCAAAATGTTTGGAGAAAAGAGCGTTGTGGGAGGAATCGCTGGAATGCAAACTTTTCGATTATTCTAGGAAATTAGTTTGGTTTTTTTCTGTGTTCTGTGTTTTGTGTTTTATATTTCCTTTAATTTTAAACAGCAAACATACAAAAAGACAATAATGTCGGCACTCGGTATTAGACCCATCTAGCCTAAGGTATTTGCATCCGGTTTTTTTTTCTTTTTGTGTGGCTTTGCTATTATTATTAACTGATGTTCTTAATTTCTTAATCAGCCAAGAATAATGAATTGTTGTCAGACAATGGTAACGTAGAGGAAGATAACACGGATAATTGGCTGAACATAGATTTTTCCAAAATAGACAATAATGACAAAAAAAAACGAGCCTGACGATTTGTTAGTAGGCATAGAAAACAACAGAGAAGAAGCGAACTTGGAAGAAAAGAGCATGGACGAGTTAACAGAGGATGCGGTGGAGTATATAGCGGGCTATATAAAACAAAAATTGAACCTTTCGAAAGAGTTGGTCGAAAATGGGACATTCACTTACATATGTGGATGAAGTGTCCCATGGAGAGCTCATAAAACCGTCTGTCCAGTGCGTAGAGAAAAAAAAAACAAAGAACTAGAACTAATATTTTAACGTTTTGCTACTGATAATGTTAAGATAACAAAAATGTTAAGGAAACATTGATAAAAGCAGCCGAAAATGTAAATATTAGCTTAAGAATAAAAATGTGTTATTTTAAGACTAGAATATATTTTAGGATTAAGAATCTAAACAAAAGACTGGCCATACAAAAATAAAAACATCGCCTGATTTCCAACTCAAAATTATTAAAAATTAAATTATGAAAAACATTTTCAACTCTTTTTTATTAAAAAAGACTAATTAAAACCCCTCGCATCATCTAAGGGTTAATCCACACACTCTATTGCATGATGTAATAAGTATAAGGTGGTCCCGTCCGGAAAATCTCTCCCTTATTGTATATTGAGAAATGAGTCCAAGCCTACTAATTTCAAGTGAGTAACATTTTCTGTGTTTAACCCTGAGAATGGCAGTGGGGTACATTTACAGACTACTGTAGAAACTTATGCTCAATGATTACAAAATTTGACAAGAGTTTAATTTACTTATAGTTTAATTTTTAACAATTTCGAATTGGCAATTAAGCGTTGTTTTTGGTGTTTTATAGCTAATTTTTTGTTAAGATGCTTGATTTTAAAATAAACTCGCGGCTTTCAACAGTTTCTCATTTATTAAATTCGGAGGTAGCTCAATCAAAGTAAAATCATCAGGGCTCGCAACCATCGCAGTAACATCATTGGGGTCAGTAAAATTTTCTTTGTCTTCTGTGTGGCGATTATCTTCAAAACTTAAATTTAGCCAATGATCTGTGTTATCATCTTCGACATTTCCCTTGTTGGACAATATTTCAGTATTTTTAGCTGCATAAAGTATTAAAAATATTAATCATTTATAATAATGTGTTGTTGATGTTAATAACACTAAATACAGGACAAGACACGTGGACAAAACATAACTAGTAAAAAATACGACCAAGCGGTTGCTGAAACATAAAGCTTAATATATGTCAATTACAGTTCGAACGTTGTAAGTATTTGTTGTAGCTGCTTATACCTGTTATATATTTTCTTAGTCTATATTGAAACTGCAGTGGAGTCGGATGGTCATACTGTCCACCCTTCGATCTCATTGCTCCAAAAAAGTTTTCGACAATGTCTTGATTAAGTCGACTGGTTAATATGTACTCTATCTATATTTTTCCGACAAATAGACATACAAGCCATCAACAGATGCATTGTTAACCAAAATGCCTTTTTGGAACGGTAGCCGTTTATGCGAATTTTCTAAAATTATTTTAGACATAATTTCCGACATTTTTGCCAAAATGCCTCTTTGAAATTCCAATTGTGTTTCGTATGCTTGCGTTGAAATCTTTAGAGTTAGATGTGTGGTAGGCTCGAGGTCCTGCAGCATGAAGACAAATTGCCTCTGATATGTCTGACGAGTTGAATAGGGTTCGTTTTCCGTTATTTTTTAATATTTTTATTTGAGTGGGAGTAAAAATTTTAATTTGGGACTTCTGCATATCTTCCGACTCTTTAAGCTGTTGGCGAAGATCAAGAACTTCAGTCTCAAGCTGATATATTTTTTTTCGCATGCTTCTATTTTCAAGTAGTATGGCGGACGTTATAGCTTCAGATTTACAAAATTATTTATTGTTATACTGAAAACATGTAATATACTCAGTACCAACGAAAGTGAATGCTCAGAATGTATTATGCTCCTGCATTAGCAGCATCGCTGCTGCTGCGCAGCTGCAGCGAACTTTAGCCAAAATTAAAAGTCAACTTAATCTGAAATCTGTTTTTCTTACGGACAGACGGACGGATAGAGGGACATGGCTATATCGACTCGGCTGTTAATGCTGATCAAGAATTAATATACTTTATAGGGTCGGAGATGCTTCCTTCTGCCTGTTACATACTTTTGCACAAACTTAATATGCCCAGAGTTCCTATGGTACAGAGTACATATAATAACGAATTTTTTAACTGTAAGCTTACTCTAATTGCACGCTTTAATTTGTGTAGCCAGGTCGAATGATTTCCGGTTCACGCTCCGGCTCTGGTATTGCATCTGGCATAAAGCCCCCATAAACCACACAAATTTTTGCGCAAAATTCACACGCACTTAGCCCATACACTACGCCAGAATTTGCACAAATTTCAGTTCAAAGCAAGCGCTTCTTCTTTTTCCAACAACAACTTGATGCGAACTAAGCAGAATTTGCGCAAATCGCACACTCACCACACAAAACATTGCGCAAAGAACCCAAAAAATCAAAACGTTTTTGATTGCGGTCTTGATTTGCGCAAATGCGTGCGTGTGACGCATACACTCATATTTCACTAACACACATAAGCGTTTTGCGCAAAAATTTATGTTGTTTGTGTTCCGTTCCCTACGTTCCTAGATCCATGCAAATTGAGTTAAGTTTAGTTCTTAAGTTAATGAATTATCGATTGCGACTAGACGATAAGAATAGCTCGATAGATTGTAAGTCCTTACATATGTACATTCTTATTAAAGTTGAAGTGATCGAAAGTGCACGCGTTTCTTAACTCGCTAGGGAAACCTACCCCAATCCTCGCCCAAAGTTTCTTAAGCGCACCTGCACCCCCTACACTCCCCAAGAGCACTACCCGCTATAGTGCAGTCAGCCGCCTACTAGGAAATCCATCCACCCACATTTTCATGGTCCTTCGAGCCGGATAAAGAAGAGACTTTTCATCGGCCATATTGGAAGTCTCCCCTAACCCCCCAGCAAGCAGCGGTGGATTTCTTCAAATAAATTGCAAAGATAAGTGCACACCCACAGTCCTCATACATATTATATAAATAACTGCAACTGTGAATTGCCAACTCAACTCGCTCTGCCATAACTGGCCTCCAAATTGTTTTCCGGCACACTTCCAGTTGAGTTAATTATATACAAGAGAATCACTCCACATGAGCATACGAATATATTTTGTACAACTGTGAACTGCCATCCAAATCCAATCCTCGCTCAGCCAAAACTGGCCTCCTTATTATTTTCCGGCAAACATTCCAGTTGGGTTAAATTATATTCGTTTGCAAACTCCATAAAAACCCACCCTCCTATGCAGCGGTCATATGTTTAATTGTATAAACATATGTACATATCTACATACATACATACTACATATATCTACTACATACATACATATCTATTTGCACATCTCAACAAATTCACATTAACAATTGGCTCAATCTCCATCTTGCCAATCTCCAACTTGGCTGCCAATCTCATAACAAATAAAAGTAAAATAAATGCACAAATAAATCTCACGAACACACACACTCATACGGCAAAAAACACAGCTGCAACCGGCGGCAAACAAGGCGGGAAACAAACGCACTTACAGCAAACAACAACAACACGATCACACGGCCCAAGCTACCATTCCTGTGTTGTCTCCTGAAAGCTGCAATCTTGCCATTTGCACACAACACAGTTTTGTTTTAATAAATAAAATAAACAAACATTTGCAAGGGGCATACATTTGCACACCCACACATACATTACATATGTAATATTGCACACACTCCCACATGCATATCGATCAGTGCATAGTTATCGATATCAGATTGTAGCCCTTTGCACCAGTTCATTCCATTCGTTCCAAAAATAAATACGAATAAAATAAATTAAATCAAAAGCAAATAGTTCCGCTTAAAGGTAAAAAAATCAATTTAATTAAATAAAAAATAGTTGAACTGATTAAAGAACATTTCTTCCACACAAATTGTAGCCATATATTTTACACATATAAATATATATTCCACAAACACAATTTATATTCCCATATATCCAAATTTACACACAAAACCTGCATACACACGCTTAATAATTATAATATAAATTTTTGTTCCGAATCCAATCGTTCTCTCATCATATTTAAGGTCATTAAATTTAAATTTAATCAGAATCCGAGGCAGATATCCTTTTGCGCGCACAGTCGTTTAGTAAGATCGACTCTTTCGACGTCTTGTAATCCGAATGAGTGGTCCGTACGAAAACAAGCTGCTTAAAGTGAAATCCGATCGCGACCCCAAGCGATCATTTTCTCTCAGTCCGGCAGATAAGCGCACAGCAACGTCTCTTCCTCCAAAAACAGACTCCACCGGAGCTGTAAATTTAAAATCGGCTGATCATATTACTCCGCGTGTCACGAGGAGTACTGCACAAAGCTCTCCAAATCCAAATCAAATGGCGTTGAGACCTTTTATAGCCGTTAGTGACAGGCTAAGCCAATTTGAGGCGAAAATAAACTCGCCATCGGCTAAGGATGTGACGTTGTCCGTTCTTAAGGTCCGTCTCAACCAAGTTTTGAGTTTTTGGGAAAAGGTCGAAAGAGAATACGAACTTTGTTCCGCAGCTCTTAGTGCTGCTGATTCACTCAGTGACGACGTTCTGGTCTTGCAGTCCAAGTATGATCACTGTTATTCCGTTTACGAACGCTGTGCCGCTAAACTAAATGACCAAATCGAAGAAGCCTCAGAATTGATAGGAAAATCTTCAACAAATAACCTCGCCTCCAGGGGCTGTAGTCTTCCGCCATGCGACACAGAAGTTTTTAGTGGAGACTACTTGAGATGGCCAACTTTCCGTGATCTGTTTTCGGCTATCTATATCCAAAATCCTAGACTCACACCAGTGGAAAACTGTTCCACTTGAACGCAAAAACCACTGGCGAGGCAAGGGCGATAGTAGCCAAGTTCCCTCTTACCAACGATGGTTTTAAATCCGCTTGGGAAGCATCCTAGTAAACAGCCAGTTAAAAGTCCTTTTTAACTTATCCGAGGTGGCCTTCGAATCCGGTACCGCTATAAAGGAACTACAAAGTACCATCCAGAACTGCTTGATAGCTCTCAACAATTCCAAAATCTCAACAGAGAATTGGGACTGTCTGCTGGTGTTCTTCTGTGCTTCCAAACTGCCTAAACTGACCCTCTCCTTATGGGAACAGTCCTTGACTGACAAGGCTGAAATTCCTTCTTGGCAGCAGATGGACCAATTCCTTAATGAGCGATATCGAACTTTGGAGGCCATAGCAGACGCTAAGGCATGCCCAAGTTCCCAATTTCAAGGGCAATCCAAGCCAGGCCAACCCAAGGGCTATTCTGCGAACCAAGCAGCCCCCAAGAAGCTTAATACATTTGAAGCGAAAATTAGCACAAAGGCGCAAACCTGCAAGCTGTGTGCTAAGGAGAACCATCCAATCCGCATCTGCCCTAAATTCCTTCAAATGCCTGTCGACGAAAGAGCTAGTTTCATTCGAGAACAAAACTTATGTTTTAACTGTTTTGCGAGAGGGCACCAGCTTCAAAAGTGTACTAGCGCGCACAACTGCAACACTTGCAAGAGGCGCCATAATACTCTCCTCCATCGTGGCGATACGTCAGGTGCGCCCTCCGCTACAGTGCCTTCCAACGTGCATAATCCGCATCCGATACAGTCCACTTCCACTACCCATCAAACCAACATGCAAAACTTTTTTGTCTCGAATACGCGCGGTGTCCTTTTGGGTACTGCCATAGTACATGTGAGCTACAAGGGTACCATGTACACGGCCCGAGCCTTACTAGACGCAGGATCCGAGGGAACTTTTACATCCGAACGACTTTTCCGAACGATTAGACTTCCATACAAAAATGTCCAAGCGCAGGTTTCTGGGTTAAACCAAACAGTGGCAGCCCAAACTCAAAAACTTTGCCAGTTCGGCTTAGTCTCGCCCCAACGGCCACGAATGCAGGTCGAAACATCAGCTTACGTGCTACCACAACTGGCAGGGAATTTGCCGTCGTGCACTATTCCTCCTACTACTTTCACAGACCTGCCAGATCTCCAATTTGCCGACCCCTCCTTCTCGAAGAGCGCTCAAATTGATATACTCATCGGCGCTGACATACTTCCGTCAATTCTTCTTAGCGGGTTCCGCTCCAACATCTGTGGAACTCTTATGGCGCAAGAGACAATCTTTGGTTGGGTGATAACGGGCCCTGTTCCTTTGCATACTTCCAAAACGATCTCATCTTTTTCCACGCGAGTTTCGGTAAACGAAGATGATTCTCTCGACAAACTTCTCACAAAGTTTTTTGTGGTGGAGGATCTACCGGTTCGACCGGTAAGAGAGTGCGATAAGAAATGCGAGCAGTACTTCCTACAGACAACGCAAAGGAATGAATCTGGGAGATACATAGTATCTCTTCCTTTCCGCGATCCAGAAAATATCGGCCTTGGTCATTCCAGATCGATTGCTTTGGCCCTTTTCCTTAAAAATGAAAGTCGCCTCAAAAGGGACGCTCATTTGAAAGCTCAGTATGACCAGGTGATCCAGGAATACTTAGATCTGGGCCATATGAGACTTGTCCGGGCGGACAACAGTCCTCAAAACTTCTATCTGCCCCATCATGCCGTCTTTAAACCAGAAAGTACGACCACTCAGGTGCGTGTCGTGTTTAATGCATCGAGCAAATCCACGAACGGCGTTAGTCTAAATGACACACTCTATCCGGGGCCAGTACTGCAGTCTGATCTTACCATCCAACTGCTGAGGTGGCGTTGCTTTCGATTTGTCTTCAATGCCGACATCACAAAAATGTATCGGCAGATCCTTGTGAATACGCAGCATACACCTTTCCAAAGAATCCTATTCCGTGACCGTAATGGTGACCTCGGCGATTACGAGCTTAAAACGGTGACTTTTGGAGTAAATTGTGCTCCGTTCCTGGCGCTAAGAGCCCTACAACAGCTCGCTAGCGATGTAGAAAGCCAATATCCACTAGCAAGTGCCATCATTCGAACGGCCATGTATGTAGACGACGTACTGGCAGGTGCGCACTCTGAACCCGATGCACTGCTGATGATGCGTGAGCTCCAGGATGCTCTTCACTCAGCTGGCTTTCCATTAAGAAAGTGGACATCCAACCACAAAAATTTGCTGCGGTCGATACCGACTGAGCATCTCCTCCATGCCGATTTCCTCGATATCGAAGACGCTAGTACGGCGAAGACGTTAGGCATTCGGTGGCAAGCAACCACTGACGAATTCTATTTCGCTGCAGCTGAGCCAGAGTCCAAGTCCTCCTACACGAAACGTGAAGTACTTTCACAAATTGCTAAGCTGTTCGATCCAGCTGGATGGTTAGCCCCATTTGTGGTCCAAGCCAAGTTATTTATGCAGGAAATTTGGCTGAGAGAACTGGGCTGGGATGACGAGCTGCCCAGTGATCTCCTTCAAACTTGGCAAGAGTTTTTACATAGCTTTCCATATGTAAATCAGATCGGTATCCCGAGATGGTTTAAAGTTCATCCAACAGCAAAAGTCCAGATCCACGGTTTTAGTGACGCGTCTCAACGCGCATACGGAGCAGCCATATACGTCCGAGTAGAAACATCAGAGGGCATATCGTGTAATCTCATCGCTGCCAAAACTCGAGTCGCTCCAGTGAAAACAGTTTCACTTCCCCGACTAGAACTGTGTGGCGCTCTCCTTCTTGCGGAGCTATCCTCGGCAATTGTTCCAAATCTGCCATTCGACACACGCGACATTTTCCTTTGGACTGATTCCACAATAGTGCTAGCTTGGTTAAGTAAATCTCCATGTGACTGGGTGACATTTGTAGCTAATCGCGTTGCCAAGATCGTTAGCTGCACCGCAGTTGACCAATGGAGCCACGTTCGATCCGAGGACAACCCAGCTGACTTAGTTGGCAGGGGCATATGTTCGAAGGACCTTGTGGAGAACGACTTATGGTGGCACGGACCCGCATGGCTCACAACTCCACAGGAGAATTGGCACTCTCCGATAGTGCCACCCCAAGATACAACCCTTGAAAAAAGAACTATCAAGGTTCATGTGGCGATGAATGCACCTTCCGATATTCTCGATCGGT
Source organism: Lordiphosa collinella (assembly GCA_018904265.1). Taxonomy (NCBI): domain Eukaryota; kingdom Metazoa; phylum Arthropoda; class Insecta; order Diptera; family Drosophilidae; genus Lordiphosa; species Lordiphosa collinella. The sequence continues at coordinate 39,509 of JAEIFV010000396.1, read as the reverse complement.
TCTCTGATCTCGGGCGCGCCCTACGTGTCCTGTCGTATGTTCTTAGGTTCATAAAGCGGTGCAAACGAGTGAGCCTATCCACCACAAAGGAGCTGAGTAGCTCCGAACTAGCCGAAGTATTGCGAACTCTAGTCATCGCTACCCAACAGTCGCACTACTCAGAAGAATACCGCTGCCTTTCAAACAAGAAGCCTCTTCCAAGAACGAGCCCCATCATGAATTTAAATCCCTTCCTAGACCACAGAGGTGTCCTTAGAGCATGTGGCCGTGTTAGAGCATCCGAATCCATGACATTAAATGAACGACATCCAATTCTGGTCTCTCCTTCGAGTCTGCTAGCGCACCTGCTGGTACGATTCACCCACCTTATATCCTTACATGGGGGAAACCAGATGGTTGTTCGTTTGATCCGCTCAAACTATTGGATTCCCAAGCTACGAAATGTAGTGAAGGGTATTATCAACGCGTGTAAGGTCTGCGTCATCCATAAAAAAAGACTCCAGACTCAACTGATGGGCGATTTGCCCACCGAGCGAGTGACGTTTTCCAGACCGTTCACCTACACCGGTGTAGACTTTGCTGGCCCGTTCGAAGTGAAAAGCTTCACAGGACGAGCGTGCCGTATTACTAAAGGCTACGTCTGCGTTTTCGTCTGCTTCAGCACTAAGGCCATCCATTTAGAAGCTACATCTGACCTCACGACCGAAAAGTTTTTGGCAGCCTTCGCTCGATTTGTGTCTAGACGAGGGTGCCCCCATGAAGTTCACTCCGACAATGGTAAAAACTTTGTAGGAGCTTCCAGAACAATATCATCCGACTTCCTGCAGGCGACCAAGACCCAAATAACAGCTGCGTACAGCCATCAGAGGCTGATTTGGCGGTTTATTCCCCCCGGATCACCTCATATGGGAGGCCTTTGGGAAGCCGGAGGGAAAAGTTTCAAAACGCTTTTCTACAAGTCCATGGGTTTCACAAAATACACTCTCGAGGAGCTATCGACAATCCTCACTAAAATCGAAGCCTGTCTGAATTCTCGGCCTATTTCTCCCATGTCAGAAGATCCAGCCGATCCTCTAGCCCTAAGTCCAGGTCACTTCTTGATCGGGGGTCCCTTACTCTCGGTAGCTGAACCAGAGATCAAGGACCCCGCCGCATCTATCCTAAATCGGTGGCAACATCTCAAAGCCCTAAACCAGCAGTTCTGCTCACGCTGGAAGGAGGAATACTTGAGAGAACTTCACAAGAGGAATAAATGGCAATATCCCACTAGAGACCTACAGGTTGGGGATCTAGTAATTGTTAAGGAAGACAACCTCCCCTCCCACGAATGGCGTTTGGCTCGAGTGCACAAGACTTATCCGGGTTCTGATGGTAAGGTCCGAGTGATTGACCTGTATACTTCTCGCGGCCTTGTCAAACGCCCAATAGTCAAGGTAGTCCTACTTCCGAAGGAACCCGAAATCCAATCCTGTTATGTCCAGCTAATCTCCCGGCTATAAATCCAATTAAGTACCAAAAGAAACTCCTTATTCCATCCATTTTTTTTTTGTTTTTCATAGATCTCTCGCTTGTTCCAAGACGGCCCCAGGCGCTTAAGGCGTCTTTTCTTCGACACCTGGCCTTTGTTGGTTAAGGGCTTCCAATCGGTAGCTTTAAAATGTGTGTGGCAGATTTTTCCATTTGGACCAAAACTACATCCTTTGTATCCAGCTTTGGGAACATGAATAAAATTCACTCCCTCAGTTTTAATAATCTCACGACAATAATTGCAAAAGCACATTTTTTTCTCCTCACTTAAGGGTTAAGGCAACAAACAAAAACTCTGTTGATTGCCTGTCAAGTACTGACAATAAGGGAGTCATGATACAATTATACAAGGTAGTCCACTCGGCTGCCGAAGTCGTTCGGTTTGTGGTCCCTTATTTTCAGTGCGTGCCTGCTTGTCGAACTCATGATACAATTAATACGGTAGTGTCATCCGACAGTGCGCACTCTTTTTTTTGAGTACTAGTTGTCAGTCGCTAAGTGCTTGTCGTTGAGGTAAGACGTTGATGCGGACGATTTTTTTCTGTTTGTTATTTTTGTTGTTTACAGTTGACTATTGAAAATGCCGTACTGCGTACATTTTCGCATCAAAAACCTTAATACTAAATTAAAAATACAAAAACATAAACAAAACATAATAGGTAATAAAAAACTATTAAAAATATTACTTTAAATTATCAATAAGATAATAAATGTTTTTTATATTAATATAAATATTTATTAATATTTAATTAAAAGTTATAATTTTATTTGAATCAACAGCGTTTTACTTTCTTTTTTATTTAATTTACAAAGCAACAAAGCAACCAAAATGTATCGGCCGCATACATATAACAAAACACTTTCTATACCTTACTCTATCGCACTTGCAAAACAACCCTTTAACAGACTCAAGAGAGAGTAAAATTGAGAGAGCAGCTTAGCCCTCTCTTTCGCACTTACACATTATATGGCAAGTACGGGCTGTCTCGGATGACACTACCATTAGTAATTGTATCATGGTCGAACTGAAAGGTTGTGTGCGGACGGTTTTTTCCAGAGCTTTAACCCTTAAGTGCCAAGCAGAAAAATGTCTTTTTGCAGTTGTTGTCGCAGGCACGTGCTAGGCGTAAAATTTTATTTTAAGATACGTATATTCTTTAGACTTAAGAGCTTAAACAAAAGAATGGCTGTTAAACAACAAAACAAAAAGAATAATGTCAAATTCAAAACTAATAAAAATAAAATTATAAACACTACAACTCTTGTCATAACTAAGGAAACGTTTAGCCCCATGCACCGAGCGCGGGTTAATTGACGCACTGTGTAGCCGTTTCACTCACACTCACTATTCAACGCTCTTTCACTCGCACTTATATTAAGGGACTATGATTTTGCCGAGTGGACTACCTTGTATAATTGTATCATGACGGGACCACCTTATACTTATTACATCATGCTCTATTGTCTTTTCGCTCGCACTTACTAGGATGCATGGTGGAACTAACAAGGCGAAGCCGTCCGAGACAGCACTCTCTGCTTGATGCGAAAGGTAGGCTACGGATAAATTTTTCTGTAGTTTTGTATGTATGCGTAATAGTCTTATTCATGCTGTCATTTCTAATTTTAGTGAGTAAAAAGATGTCGAGTTATTGTGTTATTTGCCGTTAATCGTTTGCGCGAAGCAATGTTTAACACATTCGAGTTCCCAGGGACTGGAAAAAAAGAATATGGGAAGAGTCTTTAGGCATCAGTATTAGGGAAAATACTAGAGTTTGCGAAAATCATTTTGAACCCGTCGACTGGAAAACGACTACATCTCAAGACAAAGCAGCTTAGCGTCGACGATTGATGCCTAATGCGGTACCAAAACAAATTGTGGTTCGTGAAATAGAATCATCGGACAGCACATATAAAGACTGCGGTTCGCAAACAGAGTACGTATTTATTATTAATGTGTAGATATGCATGTATTTTTATTTTTCATATTATAGACGGGAAACTATACAGTCGGCTTCACATTTGGAGATATTCAGATTAAAAAAGGAAATTAGAGATCTCGAATGGGAAAATACAAAGCTTAAGAAAGAATTAGAGGAGTACAAGGTCCTAAAAGAAACTCTTTCGACGATTTTTTCGAAAAAGCAGCTGATAATGTTAAAAAGCGGTGGAAAAGGGGTTGTATGGAGTTCGGCAGACATTTCCTACGGCTTATGTCTGCATGCCGCTGGTCCACGAGCATACAATAATTTGTATGGAAAAGGTTATCCTTTGCCTAGCCTCACAACACTCCGAAGGTGGATGCGAAAACTACAAATAGAGACTGGAACTTTGGATGTTGTCATCGGGCTAATGGAGTAAAACGTTGAGCTAAGCGAGGATGAAAAATTGTGGTGCAATGAGGGCTAAAGACGGATTGAATGATAACCCTAGCCCATTATAATTTAAGTATAGGCTACGAAAGTATATATTGTGTAACTATATTTTGGTTCCTATAATTTGTTTGTAAACTTTGTCCCAACTGTTTAATTGTTGTTGTTGTTATATATGTTAGCGATGTCACGATGTTCTCGTGTGTGTAGAATGTAATTAATTTAGAAAGTATGCTTTTTTTGTGGAAATTTGTAGTGTAGCTTGTCGCTAATTTTTCGACTTTTTATGAAGTTCAGCCTAAAAGCAGGCAAAAATAGTATTTCACACTGAATTTCTTTGTGCCAAAGCGAATCAGCTGATCGCGAAAGCAACTTTATCTAATTCTAAGTCGAAAGGAATATGGCGACTTTCTCCGCAGCCCTGCGAGCAGGTTTCGTGGTGTCGATAGGGCGTCGTCTAGGTCTTTTCCATTTTTGGTAGTCGACAGCAGCAGACGTGCATCAGCCGTTCAAGGCGAAAAAAAAAGTTTTTCTTCAAGTGACTCGATTTTCATAAACGAAGTTGGAATTGCTTAATCGCGAGTGCACTACCCAACGATAGCAGCAACAGCGACATACCGACCAAGGAAAAGTGAAAGCAGGCTGAACTGCCTAATTCTTTTTACCAGCGCCAAATTCCTAAGGGTGAGTCTCGAGACGAGCTTAGATAGGGAATTTTGTTTTTTTTTTATGTGTCGCAAACCTATTTCCAGGTTTGGCGCTTGTTACCTATTATTATAGGTTAACTTTTGGTTTTCAATTCGTCTACCAAAATTTATCAATTGACATTCGAATATGTTTGGAGATTCCCAGCAAGGGGCAATGACCCTTTTGTGCTAATTGTCTGCAAGCAGCAGCTGTTTTAGTTATTTCGTTTATCTTCCATAACTAAAACGAAAGTTAAGAGCTTCAAGCCGCGCTCCTAAGAGAAGTCGGACATAGGAGATGAGGAGCGCATAGAAAAGTGCATCGCAACGAGTAGACGGCAGAGCGAAGCTCAGTTGTTTCAAGTTGGTTAGCAGCGTGGTTCGGTTCAGCCGCGAGTTCTGCTAAACGGGCGGGAAATTGCGCTGAAAAACTCGCGGGAAAATTGCGAATTCCTTGGAAGAGGAAAACTGGTGAAAACCCGCGTCTGTGGATAAAAATGGCGATCGAATTGGCACCCAATTAACCCCCAAATCGTCGTTGAGATAATCCCCTGAAAAAAAAAGGTTTCGCTCCTGGAAAGAGGCCTAAAGATATAGCGTAATGTGCATTAAATTTAAGATATAATTATTTTCGCTTGAGCAGCCAAATCGATTGCATAATTTTTTTCTTTTCCTTTTGTGTTTTGTGGCTGGAGGAAAAAAATCTAAAAAGAGAGAGAGCAGATCGCACCTGGCAATGCTGTAATGTGTACCCCCCGGTTCCCTCTTCTCATGATCTGTGCTCTTCCCTTCTGTTCTCCCATCTTCCGTTCGTTGTCCATGACTTGGAAGTTCAAAGAAATTTTGGAAACGGAAGAAAAGGAAAAAGCATAATGTGTCGTTTCAATCGGTTTGCTTAAATTCATTTTTATTTGTGATTGCCATCAACAATTATATAAAGTTCTTTTACAGAAGTCGGCGACACCGAAAGCGCTTTTGGAGTTTCACCGGATCTAAGAGTAAGTGGTTATGCTCTTGCGGCATATCTCTTAATTTTGTTGTGTATATTGTGTTTGTTGTTGATCATTGGCAATATGAATTTAAGAGAGTCGTTTACATTTACCCAACTTAAAGTACCGAATTAGCCACAGCTGTTTGGCGGCCTTGCATTTGCATTGTGCGAACTACACTCGCCTACAAGGCATCGATTATTTTCTTTTACCTGCTATATCTTATTAAAATTTTTTTTATATTATTTTTAAATATTTAATACTATTCTTAATATTATTTGATACATTTTAATTAGAATCTAAATTTATTTATCTTTTAAATGCTACCCTTTTGCTCTTGTGAGATTTTTAAATGAAGTTAAACTCAAAATAATTTTTATAATGTCTAGTTTGAAGAATTCTATGAATATATTGATTGTGAAAATGACATCTTGCTAAAGTGTTGATATTATGGGGCCATGTGACAAACCGAAGGATGAAGTGAGGTAAACGAGGGAGTTTATTCTCCTTTAGGGATCACGGTAATATACAGATGGAAGTCCGTGATCAGGTAGGGTGGGCAAATTGTGGTCACACCGTCATCAGTGCCACATATGTTTGTGTCTGTGTGCAATATCTAGGTGTAGGAGACCCTGTAATCTATTCTTTCTGTTAGCCTTTCGTCCTTTCCTGTTCCTTTTCTTATTTCTATCTGTTCTTTCTGCAAATCTCGTCTGCCTTTCGCACGTGATTAAATATAGAAATAATATTATCCGAGTAAGAGCGTTGTCCTGTCCGACTTATTTTTAAACCCCCAATTTCTTGCCGACCAAACGGAAGCCGGAACAAGCGCGTGCGCGGATGAGGCCAAACCCACCAGCTGCTCAGCCTTTGGAGTTTTTCTAAGGGTCACTCGATATAACTTTCGTCTCTTCGCGATACGTTACAGTTATATTTAATAATTAATTAAATATTATTTTTATTTTGGCGCCCAAACGTGTAGGGCCTGTTTTGTTATTTTAAACAAACATCCGGCAAGCCCCGATCAAAATTCTAAATCAATGTCATTGTCATCAGACATTTCCTCATGGGATTTCACTGTCTTTATTTTGTGTATTTTGTTTCATTTCTCACTTTGTGCTAAGTTTATTTACTGAGGATTTAAATAAAAGGCTTATGTTGTCTTTATTACCCGGTAAAGCAATAAAAGCATAAGGTGTTTCAACTAAAGTTCCAGGATTTAAGATGGTTGTAAAATAACTATCTTACCGTCTTTGTTGAATGAAACATCGCCTATTGGGGTACTAATAGTTGTCACTTGGTTCTGGAAAAGGATTATGGATTTAGAGCTATAACCACCGTTCAAGTGAGAAAACTGGTAGTATCTGTGTGACGTTTTCGGATAAATGGCCAAATCTAAATGGTCATTCCAGTTCGTTATACTTTCCCTGTCTCCCTTCTATTTTTTCAAATCTTTTAATAATAGTAACGACGTCTTTTTATTTACTTTCCTGGATGTGGACTAGAATGGCGTTAAGCCATAATCCTCCGGCTAGTCAGATGAAAAGAAATTTTGTATACTATTTTTTTTTAAATTCATTTGAAGATTAGTGTGGTAAAATCAAAGTTGCTGGATATAGGAAGTGGATTAAACCAAGCTACTTTTCCTACCACACTTTAAAAAAACTGCGCTCTAATTTTCAGAAGATAGTCTTTTGTTCATTCTGTCTCACTTTTATTTTTCCAAATTTTTTTTTTACGACTTCTTTTTAATTTACTTTCCTGGATGTGGGTTAGAATGGCGTTAAGCTGTCATCCTCCGGTAAGCCAGATGAAATAGAATTTTGTATACTATTTCTTTCAATTTCGTTTGAAGATTAGTGCTTTGGCAAGATCAAAGTTGCTGAATATAGGAAGTGGATAAGCCAAGCTACTGTTCCTACCGCACTTTACGATTGTGCTCTAATTTTCAACACAAACTAAATTTTTTTTCCTTTCTCATTTTTTTGTTCGTCGATTGTTGCATGGACCCCAGAATATATTTTATGATTTTTGAATTTGGTTAAACTTTTTATTTTATTTTTTTTTGATTTATTGATTTATTTTGGTTTTGTTTTTTTTTTATATTTTTGGCCTTATCGTTTTTATATATTAGCCTTTGGTTAGTGGTAGATTTGAGACATGCCAGTAATTCGCAGTTGCGAAGATTTAACTCAAGTGGGATTTACAGAGAGTGAATGCTTTAACTGCTTAGCACCTATTGAATTCTCTGCTCAATTGCTGACTACAGTCTGCGGTCACAATTTTCATAGGGTTTGCTTCAACACAAAAGTAGGGAACAAGAAGGTTTGCCCAGTTTGTAAAGAATCCTTGCAGTCTTCCACATTAAGCTTACTTAGTGACTCAGGTGATCAGCCAGCAGATTGTCCACAATCCACTATGCCTCCTGCAATTACTAGGGGACAGGCTAAAACAGCACCCCCAGTTTCGGGGCAAGATCTGCCTGGACCTTCGGCAGCAAGCCAACACACAGAACCTGATCCTGTGACATCAGCCCCATCCCCGTCTGTAAGTGAACTGCAGCAGATAATAGCCGATTCGATGGCTACTGCAAGTTCTAGGCAAGCTGAGTTGTTCAACGAAGCCTCTCTAAGACAAACTGAAATGCTTAGTCAGGCAATTTCAAACGGGTTTCAAGGAATATTGAGTTCGCTTACAGCTCAGTTGCCTACCACAGGAATGGTCCGACCCAGGGAAGGCGAAGATAGAACAACATTTCCAAATCCGCCTGGGCCACGTCCATCTGTGCCCAATGTTTCTGGGCCATTTCGGCCAATTGATTCAACCAACAGAACGTCACCGTTTAGTGTTGATATTCGACCAGAAAGAGTCAGCCAAATACTCGTTAACTGGAAGCTCAGATTTTCGGGTCGATCTTACATGTCAGTTGATGAGTTTATATATAGGGTGGAGGCACTTACCGTTCAAACCTTAGACGGTAATTTTGAAATACTCTCGAGCTACATCAGCAACCTATTTGAAGGGACCGCGAGTGATTGGTATTGGCGATACCACAAACTCGTTCGCTGCATAGTTTGGCAAGATTTAAAACAAGCATTGTTAGTACAATTTAAAGATGAGCGGACAGACGTAAACATTAGAGCGGCGATCGATCGTAGAAAGCAAAAACCGAATGAATCGTTCGATGAGTTCTACGAGGCCATCGTATTATTGACGGATAAATTATCCACTCCGTTACCAGAATCATCCCTGTTGGAGTCTCTACGCTCGAATTTGTTGCCTGAAATACAGCATGAGCTCTTATACGAGTCAGTGCAAAGTATTGCGCAATTACGTCATCTGATAAGAACTCGGAAAGTTTTTATGCTGACTGTAGTTAAGTCGCAAGGAGTTAAACCACACCCTGCCCCTCGTAGATTCATACACGCAGTAGAAAATCCGCCTGACTATGAATCAGATGTCAGTGATGCTGATATAGAAGCGATAAGTCTATCCTGTTGGAATTGTCGTGCTAGTGGTCATCGCTACCAAGAGTGTGTGGCTGAACGTCGCATATTCTGCTATGGTTGTGGCCAACCGGACACATACAAGCCGTCGTGTCAAAAATGCACCGCAGCAAAAAACAGCCAAGGGCGTGCACCGTTGAGAAGTGCACGCAAACTTGTAGCTTCGAAGGCGACGAATACAGACTAACTGTTCCCGTTGCATCTTCCAATTTACCAGATTCTTCACCATTACCGGATGTATCATTATCCTCAGATATTAACCTGAAAATTTCTTTTAGAAAAACTCGTTCTCAAATACGTCGCGCAGAATATTACAAACTCCGCAAACAGGAAAAGAAAGCATTAATATCTGCCATAGTTGCGCACGACCTAAGACCCTATGCGGAGGTCACATTATTAGACCAGAAGGTGACTGGATTGATGGACACAGGTGCATCAATTAGTTGCAGTGGGGGTGTCTTGGCAAAAGAGCTGCTTGAGCGAAGCGTTCGATTTAAGCCAATGCGCTCAACACTTAAGACTGCGGACGGAAAGAGACAAGACATTATAGGTAAAATTCAAACTGATGTGAACTATAAGGGAACTACTAAAATGCTCACGTTATATTTAGTGCCGTCTCTAACCCAACCGTTGTACCTGGGAATAAATTTTTGGCATGAGTTTGAGCTGCTGCCCTATGGATCAATGGATCAAGTTAAGTTAGTTAATAATAACGAGTGTCAAGAATTAAAAGTTTAAGACAATCAACGCCAGCTATCAAACGATCAACAAAAATGTTTGAACGAAGCTATTGAGTGTTTTCCATCGTCCGCTAAAAAAGGGTTAGGTAAGACCACCCTTATTTCTCATGAAATTGATGTGGGTGACGCAAAGCCCATAAAGCAGCGCCACTACCCAGTGTCTCCAGCGGTCGAAAAATCAATGTACGAAGAGTTGGATCGAATGATTGCACTCGGAGTCATTGAGGAGTCCACTAGTGCGTGGTCTTGCCCAGTAGTTTTGGTACAAAAGCCTGGCAAGGTTCGCCTCTGTATTGACAGTCGCAAAGTCAACGAAAAAACGAGAAAAGACGCGTATCCAATGCCAATTATAGATGGTATCTTGAGTCGATTGCCCAAGGCAGAGTTCATCACTAGCCTGGACTTAAAGGACGCCTATTGGCAAATTCCTTTAGCCAAAGAATCAAGAGACAAAACTGCTTTTTCCGTACCCGGTAGACCACTTTACCAGTTTAAAGTGATGCCATTCGGGCTTACAAATGCGCCATCAACCATGTCCAAACTTATGGACCGAATCATTCCGGCACATCTCCGAAACGAGGTATTTATTTACTTGGATGATCTCTTAATCGTTTCCGATACGTTTGATAGACATGTGAAGGTATTAAAGGAGTTGGCAATTAAATTAGAGCAAGCTGGCCTGACCATTAATGTGGAGAAGAGCAAGTTTAGTGTGCCAGAAGTTCATTATTTGGGACACGTAGTCGGACATGGAAAGATTAGTATGGACGCTGACAAAATAACAGCCATAAGGGAGTATCCAGCTCCGCGATCTGTTAAACAATTACATCGGTTTTTAGGTATGACCGGGTGGTACCACAAATTTATTAGCAACTATGCTTCTATTGCCACCCCGTTGAAAGATTGCTTAAAGAAGAAGGGAGCATTCACTTGGCCACAATCAGCAGAGGAAGGTTTCCAGGCTTTAAAGTCTGCCATGTGCAATGCCCCAGTGCTGCACACTCCCAATTTTAGCGCGCCTTTTTACATCCATTGTAATGCGAGTCACACAGGCGTGGGAGGGGTGTTGATGCATATTAACGACAACGGCGATGAGGTTCCGATCGCGTATATGTCTCGGAAGCTTAACAAGTGCCAACGAAGTTACTCAGTAACTGAAAAAGAATGCTTGGCAGCCATAGTAAGCATAAAAAAATTTAGAGCTTATGTGGAGGGCCATGAATTTACTGTCATTAATGATCACGCGTCCCTAAAATGGCTTATGGGGCAATCTGATCTAAGTAGTCGGTTGGCAAGGTGGGCCCTAACGTTGCAGGGATTCACATTTAAGATTGAGCACCGCAAAGGAAGTAAAAATATAGTGCCAGATGCGTTGTCGCGAGTGCACACCGAAGATCTAGCAGAAGTGAGACTTGAGCATATTTTGGATCTCAAGTCTGAACATTTTAACTCAGATGAGTATCTGGCTCTCAAAGAGAAAATTGTGAAGAACCAGAAATTTATGCCAGATGTCAAGGTTGTAGGCAATCATATTTACAGACGTACCGAGCACACCACAGGCGAGAAAGTAGCTGATGAGCTATGTTGGAAAATTTGGGTTCCAAAAGGTCTCATACCAGATGCACTCAAAACTGCTCATGATCATCCTCTTAGTGCTCACGGGGGAATCAATAAAACGCTTGAGCGGTTACGCCGCTATTATTATTGGCCGAATTTGTTAGGGGACGTCAAACAATTTGTAAATAGTTGTGACGTATGCAAATCCACTAAGCATCCAAACCGTTCCTTACGACCCCCACTCTCAAAGACCGGAGAATCAGAAAGAGTCTTCCAAAAGCTTTTTGTTGACTACCTTGGTCCGTATCCACGGAGTCGTGCTGGAAATATTGGTATATTTGTGGTACTGGATCATTTCTCCAAGTTTCCTTTCATAAAGCCCGTAAAAAAGTTCACCACGGAGGCGATTTTGCCATATATGGAAGAAGAACTGTTTCACTGCTACGGCGTGCCGGAGGTAATAATCTCAGACAACGGCGTGCAGTTTAAATCGCATGCTTTTAATGCTCTGTTGCAAGAATACGGTGTACACCATGCTTACACCGCTGCTTATGCCCCTCTGGGAAATGCTTCAGAGAGAGTGAACAGGCCCATCCTGGCGGCCATTAAGGCCTACATACAGCCAAATCAGACCGATTGGGACGTTCAACTCAGTAAAATAGCTTGTGCTTTAAGGTCTGGCTTCCACAGTGCTATCAAATCAAGTCCATATAGATTAGCTTTTGGCCAGCAGATGATCACAAATGGAAGTAGCTATACTCTATTGCGGAAGTTAGAATTGTTAGAGGATCGAGATGTTCAATTTGGAAGAGACGACTCATTTAATATCATGCGAGCTACAGCTAAAGCTGCAATGAAAACACAGCATGCGAAAAACGAGACAAATTATAATCTACGTAGCCGAGAGGTCTCATTTGCCGTAGGTCAAGAAGTTTATCGCAGAAACTTTCAACAAAGTAACTTTGCTCGAGGTTTTAACGCTAAACTGGCACCAACGTTTGTCAAAGCGCGCATAAGGAGAAAGCTGGGACAGGCATATTATGAGTTGGAAGATCTTCAGGGACAGTTAATTGGCAAATATCACGCTAAAGATATCAAGCAGTAGATGTTGTTAGTGATATCGCTCCAAGCTGTTATCACCCTTTGGTTTAAAATATCACCCCAAAGTGTGATTTTAGCAGGGGGGAATTTGTAGTGTAGCTTGTCGCTAATTTTTCGACTTTTTATGAAGTTCAGCCTAAAAGCAGGCAAAAATAGTATTTCGCACTGAATTTCTTTGTGCCAAAGCGAATCAGCTGATCGCGAAAGCAACTTTATCTAATTCTAAGTCGAAAGGAATATGGCGACTTTCTCCGCAGCCCTGCGAGCAGGTTTCGTGGTGTCGATAGGGCGTCGTCTAGGTCTTTTCCATTTTTTAGTCGACAGCAGCAGCCGTTTAAGGCGAAAAAAAAAGTTTTTCTTCAAGTGACTCGATTTTCATAAACGAAGTTGGAATTGCTTAATCGCGAGTGCACTACCCAACGATAGCAGCAACAACGACATACCGACCAAGGAAAAGTGAAAGCAGGCTGAACTGCCTAATTCTTTTTACCAGCGCCAAATTCCTAAGGGTGAGTCTCGAGACGAGCTTAGATAGGGAATTTGTTTTTTTTTTATGTGTCGCAAACCTATTTCCAGGTTTGGCGCTTGTTACCTATTATTATAGGTTAACTTTTGGTTTTCAATTCGTCTACCAAAATTTATCAATTGGCATTCGAATATGTTTGGAGATTCCCAGCAAGGGGCAATGACCCTTTTGTGCTAATTGTCTGCAAGCAGCAGCTGTTTTAGTTATTTCGTTTCTCTTCCATAACTAAAACGAAAGTTAAGAGCTTCAAGCCGCGCTCCTAAGAGAAGACGGACATAGGAGATGAGGAGCGCATAGAAAAGTGCATCGCAACGAGTAGACGGCAGAGCGAAGCTCAGTTGTTTCAAGTTGGTTAGCAGCGTGGTTCGGTTCAGCCGCGAGTTCTGCTAAACGGGCGGGAAATTGCGCTGAAAAACTCGCGGGAAAATTGCGAATTCCTTGGAAGAGGAAAACTGGTGAAAACCCGCGTCTGTGGATAAAAATGGCGATCGAATTGGCACCCAATTAACCCCCAAATCGTCGTTGAGATAATCCCCTGAAAAAAAAAAGGTTTCGCTCCTGGAAAGAGGCCTAAAGATATAGCGTAATGTGCATTAAATTTAAGATATAATTATTTTCGCTTGAGCAGCCAAATCGATTGCATAATTTTTTTCTTTTCCTTTTGTGTTTTGTGGCTGGAGGAAAAAATCTAAAAAGAGAGAGAGCAGATCGCACCTGGCAATGCTGTAATGTGTACCCCCCGGTTCCCTCTTCTCATGATCTGTGCTCTTCCCTTCTGTTCTCCCATCTTCCGTTCGTTGTCCATGACTTGGAAGTTCAAAGAAATTTTGGAAACGGAAGAAAAGGAAAAGCATAATGTGTCGTTTCAATCGATTTGCTTAAATTCATTTTTATTTGTGATTACCATCAACAATTATATAAAGTTCTTTTACAGAAGTCGGCGACACCGAAAGCGCTTTTGGAGTTTCACCGGATCTAAGAGTAAGTGGTTATGCTCTTGCGGCATATCTTTTAATTTTGTTGTGTATATTGTGTTTGTTGTTGATCATTGGCAATATGAATTTAAGAGAGTCGTTTACATTTACCCAACTTAAAGTACCGAATTAGCCACAGCTGTTTGGCGGCCTTGCATTTGCATTGTGCGAACTACACTCGCCTACAAGGCATCGATTATTTTCTTTTACCTGCTATATCTTATTAAATTTTTTTTTGCCACTAAACTTTTAAAACCTAATTACATGCAACCAAACTTATTTTATATATTATTTTTAAATATTTAATACTATTCTTAATATTATTTGATACATTTTAATTAGAATCTAAATTTATTTATCTTTTAAATGCTACCCTTTTGCTCTTGTGAGATTTTTAAATGAAGTGGTTCTAAAGTTAAACTCAAAATAATTTTTATAATGTCTAGTTTGAAGAATTCTATGAATATATTGATTGTGAAAATGACGTCTTGCTAAAGTGTTGATATTATGGGGCCATGTGACAAACCGAAGGATGAAGTGAGGTAAACGAGGAGTTTATTCTCCTTTAGGGATCACGGTAATATACAGATGGAAGTCCGTGATCAGGTAGGGTGGGCAAATTGTGGTCACACCGTCATCAGTGCCACATATGTTTGTGTCTGTGTGCAATATCTAGGTGTAGGAGACCCTGTAATCTATTCTTTCTGTTAGCCTTTCGTCCTTTCTGGTTCCTTTTCTTATTTCTATCTGTTCTTTCTGCAAATCTCGTCTGCCTTTCGCACGTGATTAAATATAGAAATAATATTATTCGAGTAAGAGCGTTGTCCTGTCCGACTCATTTTTAAACCCCCCCATTTCTTGCCGACCAGACGGAAGCCGGAACAAGCGCGTGCGCGGATGAGGCCAAACCCACCAGCTGCTCAGCCTTTGGAGTTTTTCTAAGGGTCACTCGATATAACTTTCGTCTCTTCGTGATACGTTACAAATTCTATACTTTTGCGTTGCAATTAAACTACGTTTTGTTTCTAAATTTAGCTAAAAATACTGAGATTTTAAGTCCCACTAGAAACGTTGCAGCAGATCAAGTTCCGTGGTTAAATCTGGACTGCGCTGGCAGTTGCAATAATTTCTTAGACGAGTCCAATGAAGACACTGAAAATGATCCGCCCGATGAACTTACCGATTTGAGCATTTCTTTTGACAACGACTCGAACCAACTCACTGAAGATGCTTTGGAGTATTTAGCTGGCTACATTATCAGAAAAAAAAACTTGACGAAATATGAAAGCACGCCGTCGTGTTCTTACATTGACAGCCTTTCTATTGGCAGGCTAAAAAATCCAAATATGCAATTTAAAATTGCTGGAACAAGTGTTTGTATACTGCCACAACAACAAATTTGGGAAGACCACAAAGCCATTAAATGAAATGGTAAATGAATTGATAGATTGGCCCTCAGCATATGCTGACGGCTTCACCTTGTTGATTCCACCATGCTAGGATGAGACCCTCTCACTCGCACTCATTGTTATGATTGTAGAGGTACCAGATTTTCGCCGACGAGACTACCTTCAGTTATTGTATCATGGGCCTGGTCATGGTGTAATTATATCAGGTGAGGTCATTAAAATAGGCTGCCTCTTTTTGGGGTACCAGTTGTATGGTGAATAACACTCAGTAGCAAAGGGGATTTCAATGTGAAAGGTTGACTCCACGCATGATTTTTTTTTTAATTTTTGAGCTTGTGATTTTTGTGAAGTTGACTCGTAATGCCTTCGTGAGGTGTTTGTCGAAACAAAAAAAACTAATTAATTCGGGTACCAGCAGACCCAGAAAGAAGACGACTATGGGAGCATGCGGTAAATGTTACTTTTGTTGGGGAAGACTGCAGAATATGCGAGTTGCATTTAGAGGCTAGCGACTGGAAGTTAACAACAAGTAGAAACAAGGCATCAAAGCGGCGTTCCTATTAAATGATGAATATGACGGCGTGTATGGGAGTCATAAAAAGGAAATTATATGCAAGATTTACCGTGCAGGACCAAGACATCCTAGAGCACTTTTTTGGGTCGATGAGAGCTAAAGGTGGTCTTTATGATCACCCCAGTCCGCTACATTTTAAGTACAGACTAATTATGCTAGCATTTCTAAAACCAGTATATGCTTGTGATGTCCTTGTTAAGTAAGCAATCATTGTAAATTCTGCTTTTAAAAATATAGCTAAGAATACAGAAATTTTACGCGACGACATGAACGTAGAAGCCAATGACGTGCCTTGGTTAGATCTGCAGTATGATGACTTGCCTAGCGGGATTGAGCCTACTGTGGACTTTACCACGGATTCTGATCAGTTCTCGAACCTTGACACGTCTCGTTTTTTCCAGCTGAAAGAGTTGACAGAAGACGCATTGGAGTATCTAGCCGGCTACATTATGCGCAAGCTAAGTCTTCATGATCTTCAATCCACTGAAGCTTCCTATACATTTGTTGACGAAATTTCTTGCGGAAAAGTTAAGATGCCATCCAGCCTTGTCTTAGACGATTTAAAAAAATTGGAAATTCTCCATTCTATAAAATGCACAAAAAGACGTTTGAGGGCAAAAATAACGTGCTCACTGCGTTACTGAAAGCATCCAAAAATTTTTCAATACCCATAAAAATACTTACTTATGGAACAAAAAATCAAAGAAAAAATAATGGGCAATCGAAAGCTCCTTAAAATTATACTTTAAAATATAATGTACAATTTACATTACACCAAATGGCACGTGGTTTTTTTTAAATGATAGCATGGTTTATATAAAAAAGGTTTTTCCTTTTCTAAAGATAGGATCCTCAAAAACTAAAAATTATTCAAAAAAATCTCAAATTTGGGCCAAAAATGTGTCATTACATTATCATTATCATTGTTAAATTTCGATGAATTCCTAAACTTTAAATTCATTTAGTAAGCAGCGAGCTGCGCGGGGGTCTAGTAAAGTAAGTAAAGTAAAATCGGCTTGTCAAGATGACAACAGCCCCAAGGGGCCAAAGCCGAGCCTCTCTCAATCTCTTGGCTTGTGCGCTTCTAATTTTAGCACAAGAGAAAGGGACCTACAGTTTAACGTCGAATCCGAACGGCAGTTTTTGAGAGGCTTTTCATGGCTAATTACTGCAATGCTGGCGCCAACAGCAAGAGGTGCGGCCGGGTGTAAAGTTTTATTCAAAGAATAAACTTTTCATTAGATGTTCCGAGGCGGGATCGAACCCACGACCTCATGCTCAGCAGTCGCGCACACTAACCGCTGAGCCACTCCGGCCACGGCCACGTAGTACTATATATATAATTATAATGGAAAAATATATTTTTTTAAACTTCTTTCGTTTTATTTGATGGAATAGCAGGCGTTGAGTTGCATTGTGCTGGCTTTTTGACATAGCAAGCGTTGGAAAAATGACAGCTCGCCACAAGCATCATGTTATCTCTTTTTCTCTCACAACAGCAAGGCTAAGGTGAAAACAAAACCGAAAGCAATTATGCTATCCCTTTTGCTCTCACATGTTTATATCAACTGGTACCTCTCTCGCATGGTGAATTTCTGATGACACTACCTTGTTAATTACACCATGGGCCTGGTGGTCTGCTCGCTACCAGAGTTAGGCACCGAATAAATCAAAATTCAACTACGCATGAGACGCCTTGAATTTTGACTCGTTACATTTCAAACGGTTACTGTAACGAGTTGAGTAATCGGTTATCGGTGGTTATTAGGGATGGGAGCAGTGGCGTAGCGTGAGGTTCTGCTGCCCGGGGCGGAAGTCGAATTTGCCGCCCCCAACTTTTTATACTCTGTACCAAAGGTACATAGAGTATAATAAGTTTGTGCAAAAGTACGTAACAGCCAGAACAGCCATATTTAGTAATCAGGAATCTTTATCGATCCGCCAAAGAAATGGTAAAGATCGGATGAACGGTAGTAAAGATATAATCAAACGAAAATTTAATATATCTGGGCTGCTCCTGCAGCAGCAAAACACATATGTATGTAGATGTATGTATATATGAGCAACGACTACGCAGCAAAGTGATAGCCAACAGTATCTTAGGACAAATTTTTATTTAACGATTCATATTGGATCGTTGTGGGTGCGATGGCCCCGCCCCGCCAAAAATTCCACCTTTTAAATGAATCAAACCTGCAAATATATTGTCTGAGTAACTCCAACAACGAAATCCTATACAAAACCTAACAGCTATGGCTGGCTCATTAGATCCAATTGGATTCTTGCAGCTAACTGGGACGCTCTTATTATTTTCCCCCTTCCCTTTCCCACATACACAATATTGAGAGAGAGCAATTAGAAATGGTCGCAGGACAAATATATCTGCCGATACCCATCTGACTACTAAGACGAGGATTGTTTAAATTGCAAATAATATATAAATGGTCTAGTTCTTTTATTCTAACATAATATCAAGCAATCACAATGATGTTAAGTCATTCTGGTCACTCCGGAGTCCCGCGTAGTTTTCGATGTACGCCCATCTCTAGCTCTGGCAAATGCAAAGGTTTTTTTTGTCTGCGGCGCTTTCCAATCCTCTCTCTCTCCCTCTCTCTCCTAAGTATACTCTGTAAATTTATATAAGAAATTTGATTGAAAAATTCCTTTCACTGCTTTCATTGTTTATAGCAGTAGTGAAAAAAGTTCGTAGAATCACTGGTTTTAACTTTAGTAAGCAAAGCGGAGTCGACTCATTGGAGTTGATTAGCCAAATTAATCTCAACTAGGCTCGCCCTGTGGTCGAAATTCGACCATCGAACAAATTAACACTCAATATTAAAGGATGTACACTTTTAAGTCTAAAATAATATGTCAAAAAAGTCTCATATTTGCATAGTTTTTGGTCCAAAAATAGTTATGTCTCAATCGGTTTGAAACCCTGGAAAACCTGATTAACAAATATTCCAATTTTAAACAGTCAGCCAACATTTGGTTAACTAACTTGGCATAGTTTGGTCTTTTTTATACTTCCCAGAAAGCTATAAACATCGTTTCGGTCTCTCCTTGATCTTTTGTTAAAGTTTTGGTAAAGTGTAAGTCTTAAAGCAATTTTCAATGCATTTCTTTATTTTTGAAGTCGACAGCCTGGGAAATGTTGCTTGAGGATGGCTCCAAAGAAATTTTGGAAAGACAAAATATATTCATGTTTTTGAAGAGATTTTGTAGCGCAGTGATAGTGGCTGACCCTACCACAGGCGTTAAATCCATAGATTCGATGTATTTCCGATTCGATGTAATACCGATTCGATCTCAAGATCACTACACAGTCTCCAATTATGCTCGGTTTGTTTAAATTTGAATAGTGAATTTGCCATCGAATTGAATGTTTCCTTATAAAGTACCATTCCTGTCATCTTATGAAATTTCCCGAACAATACTGACTATTTTCGCACTAATTTGTTTAGTCAATTGAATTTAATGCCATCTGCATGTCACCGTAAGTATCTTTGATTCGCTATAAAACAATAAATAATTGGAATACAATTTTTTTGGTCTTAATACTCATTCCAACATTACTATGTTAGAAAGAAAGACGAACATATCAAAAGGATTGACAATATAACTATTTTTTTAAGAATATTAGTTATTGTTTACGCTCCAAAATACAATTTTTTAGCAGCACTTGCCTCGCAAAAAAATTTCTTGTCAATTGTATTTCAGTCAGACCAGCAACTGTAAGTCTGCTTAAAACAAAAACAAAATATGCGTAGAAGCTTTTTTTTCCGTTGATCGTCTCTTCACAGGGAGAGCGCTCTGTTTACAAAGCTCAAAATACAACTGAGCAAAGCACACAGTGAGTGTTAGCCTGTTGCTGTTGTTGTTTGAAACAAAAACTATGCGTTGGTCTGCTCACCTACCTGTGTAAAGTGTGTCTGTGTTAGTACAACTTTTAATTCGATCTAAAACAATAAATATTTGCAATTATTTTTTTTTTTTTGCAATGGCAGGGTCTAAAAACTCATACGAACATATGGTATAAATCTTGGGTTAATTGAATTTGTTTTACTATGCTAAAAAGGGTGCCTTACATTCGTATGAAAGCTTTTTAGCGTATTAATATATAGATGTTCCTTGTAGATATTCCCGTAACTTTCTCCCCTTATCTCTGAAACGTTGTACTATGTACTAACTATGCCATGCATTATACGTTTCGTGTCCTCTGTATTTATTACAACAAACTCTGTAGCTCAATCAATTCGGAACCTTCTCTTCCTGCTTTAAAAACCTCTATTTTAACTCATTTTCGTGTTGCACGTAGGCGGCTGCGCGTCTCGGTCGGTTGGGCGAGAGGTGGGCTGCTATTTTGCCTGGGGTTCGCGCGTAACAGGCTTGGTGTCGCATGGGCTACTTGAACGTACTGTGCATTGTACGTCAACGTCCATACAAAAGCGGGGAAAAAGGAGGGGATTAGTAAGCAAACCTGCTATCCGCAGTGTTGCCATTTTAGCTATTTAGTTGCTGAACCTGGCATTTTTGAAAGTGGAAATGCTTATACATTTTCGAAAATGCTTTTAGCTATACATCTAGCAACTTTAAAATTATGTTTATCTATTTCCAATTGATTTTAATATTTTATTAAGACGAAGTGCGAAATATTATTATTTCAAGAGTTGGCTTAAGCTTACAAAGTTTAAACCAACAGGTTTGGAGCCATGGCTACTGAGGCCTTCGGCTAATATATATTTTTTCTTACTTTGTAACGAACCTTTTATCTGCCGGCTTCTGCTCAGGGCAGTCGTGGATCGATCCAACAAATTTATAAATGTGGAATTAGTATTGAAATGAGAAGACAGTTTAGATTTCGTTTCTTGCCGGTTTATTGGCCTTAAAATCCTACTGACAACTACGGATTGCTTACAGAACTAGTTGCCTACAGACACCTCTCGCACCACGATTCGCCCGGACGCGTTGGCAAGGTCTCACAACTCGTCGGCTCTCGTTTTAGGAACCGCACAGCTTTTTTCTGGTAGGTCTAGGTTTTCCCGTCTGAAGTTATACCCATCACATCGGCTACACGATTCGTCCTGGCTTCACTGGTCAATTTTACACAGTTCGCCGACACTTGTGAACCTTGTCCGACTCGATGGTAAACTTTCAGTCGTCCATCACTCACTCTGCAACCTTTACGGTACGGCTCCTAGGTTCCTGGGCGTCCCTCGATGTACTCCTGGGTCGCCTTTACTCGCGTTGGGAAATCGCACTCGCTTGTAAACCGCGCACTGGGGACTGGACTCTCGGATTAAAATCTGACTTTCACGTAACTGACCCAGTCCCCAGCAGCGAGTCCCTTTTTATAGGCATCCCAGACTCGGCTCAGCTGCGCACTGGTTTTGCACTGGTCTATCGGGTCCCGTTGTTGCCATGCGCCTTGGTTTTTGCATCTGCTTCTTGGGTCCCGTTGTTGCCATCCGCGGCCAGCTCAATGGAAAATTCCCCCAAATGAGACAGTTATCCCATCCCTAATCCACCAAATTCCCCTTTTTTTCCCCCCAATTCCCACTATTCGTGCCAGCGTGACCCCCGTGATCGAGGCATACGCACGCGATACCACCTCCCATCTCTACCGCCATTGTTTTTGTTCATTGCTTTAAATAAAATTACTTAAATAATCCCGACCAAACCCCTCTGCTCCGCATCATCTTCCTGGCTACCTTGGCACCCCCTTCCCTCAGGTAAGTACCCGTTCCAGCTTTTTACGTTTCCAATTTTTATTTCTTCCCACATTTTCCTTTCACCCTGCTCATCCGTCACCTCACCGCTACTGCTGCTTCACCTCCCGGAACACTCGGACTCCCATTCGTCCCAGTTTGACCCGGAACCGCCCTGTCGTCAACATCAGGAGGCCCACCTGCTGCGAATCGCGACTGCTCCAGCGCCTTCCTCAGTTCCATGGGCCAGTTGGGCTCAGCAACCTGCTCAAACTTGGATGGGCTCCAGGGCACCGATGCCTGCCAAGTCGGCTGCTGCGCCGGTTCTGCTGCTGCACCTTTGCCCGGCCAGGATTGTTGCCGCACCCGGCGCGTTGCGCCGCCAGTAGCTGCAGTTGCGGTTCGCGCCACTGCCACGAACCCCGCACGGTGGCACCCATCGTAGATGCTGACGCCGGAGGGGTGGGGACTAGCCTTGGCGTTGACGGTTTGCGTCGCGGAGGGCTTGGCGGCATCTCCTCGATGACGATGCCACTGTTGTTGCCACGCCCCGGCACCACCACCGCCTCCCGCCAAGTACAGACCAAAGCCAACTGGTGCTCCCCATGGGTGCCCCGTAACACTGACAGCTTTACCCGGTCCAACACGTGCTCCCGGTCGTCTGGCCGCTCCCCTTCCCGCTCCTCCTCTTCGTCGAAAATGACAATAACGTCCGGGTCAACGCGTGGGGGTAGCTTCGCCCGCGTATACGTCTCCGCCTCCACTCTCTTCTCTTCCCGCAAATTAAGAGGCTAGACTGGCGGCTCCTCAATCGCCTCCCTCGTTTGCTCTGCCGCCGGCTCCTGCACCTCAATCTCCACCTCCGTGGACACTGAGGCTGTTGATGGCGATCCACAGGAGGTGGACCACGCCGAGCCACTCGTCGACCGCTCCGTGGTCGCCGTACTGGACATTCTGGAGCGGATTGGAGAAGTATCCAGGTCCAGCAAATCAGCCTCCGTGCCCCTGGGTGAGTCTTCCGCCCGGAAAAGGGCAGTCTTCACGGGACGTCCCAACCTGGCACGCAGGGCATTTAGCTTCCGCCGCCTTGCTCCCATCTCGCGCGCGTCGCCGAGTTCCACTCTGGCCTGGCTGCTGGGATCGGCTGTCTTTGCAGCCCCCAAAAAGTGCACGTGCTCCCTTGTTTGTGACATTTTCTTGCACAGCCGCGCCAGCGTCTTTGTCACCAATTCATTTGGCCTGCAATTCATATTTTGCAAACCGGCCAGGCAAAGCTCAGGACATAACGGCGGTATCGCGGCCTATTGTCTCGCTCACACCTGTAGCCGTGTATGCCCTGTCTTTTTTCATTATTTTTCCTATGTGCATTATTTTTCCTATAAAGTGAAGGCAAATAATCACTATTTTTTAATTTTCCAGTTTCCTTTCCAAATTTTTCCCGCATTCTGATTCTGACTTTATTTTTCCCTTTCCTTTATTTACAAACTCTTACATCTTTCTTTTCTTTATTATTTATTACTAGCTGAATACCCTGCGTCGCCCGGGTTATGATTCCTAAGAGAGCGATTATATTCAATCTAGTGCAGGCTACATGTTGGTATAAACATTTTGGACCGTGCGATCATGATAATCTAAAATCATGACTTTTTTCAAATTGTGACTCTTTTGACCGTTTGATTAATACCTCCTATTTACCCGTCTACAATTGCCGTCAATCAAATCTTCACAATAATCCAGGCTCAAATCAAAAATTTGCAAATTACGCAATATTTTGGACTGTGTAATCTACAGCTTCCATTTACCAACGCCGGCATTGTAATATAAGCACTAAGCGCTTTCATAAATACTCATAAGGCTATTTTGCAAATTTCGCAATTTTCGGACCTTAGAAACCTTCTCAGACAAGCGTTGCCCAAAGCCTTATGGCAATCGGATGAACGGTATAGTTTTTGAAATTTCGCGGCTTTATGACCATTTCCGGCCCATTTCTTCAACTTAGATACCTTCGCGGGCAAGCGTACAACCATTCCTTAAAGCTTCATCAAAATCGAACATTTTGCAAATTTCGTGGTTCTTGGACCATTTCCCGCCCATTTCTTCTACTTGGAAACCTTTCCGGGCAATCGTCGAACCACTATCCAAAGATTTACCGAAACCGCAAATTTTTTAATTTTCGGACAATTTTCTGCAAATTTCTTCAACTTAGAAACCCTTCCGAGCAAGCGTTCAATTCATTCCCCAAGGTTATACTTTGCGAATTTCGCGATTTTTTGACCTTAGGAACCTTCGCGGCCAAGCGTATAACTATTGACCAAAATTTCATCGCAATCGAATGAACGGTTTTTGAATTATCGCGGTTTTTGGACTATTTCCCGCCCATTCCTTAAAATCAGAATCCTTCACGCGCAAGCGTCCAAACATTCTCCAAAGTTTTATAACAATCGAACATTTTGCAAATTTCGCGGTTTCTTCTACTTGGAAACCTTCCCGGGCAAGCGTCGATCAATTTCCCAAAGTTTTAGCGAAAACTTAAATTTTGCAATTCTCGCTGTTTTTGGACCGTTTTCCGCAAATTTTTTCAACTTAGAAACCTTCCCGGGGAAGCGTTCAACCATTCACAAATTTTCATTGAAATCGGATGAACGGTATAATTTTGAAAATTTCGCGTTTTTTGAACCATTTCACAGACATGAGACATAGCCTATGACACTTTCCTAATCGACATGAACATGCTGTAAAAAATTGGTTAAGATCGGTTCAGCGGTTTAGACGCCCATAAAGGACAAATATACTTTCACTTTTATGTAGATGTATAGATATATATATTTTTATACCCTTGTAAAAGGTATTATAAAATTGTGCGGATCTTTGTAACACATTGAAGGATGCATCTCCGACTACATAAAGTACATATATTCTTGATCAGCATGACGAGCTGAGTTTGTTTAGCCCTGTCCGTGCGTCCGTTTTATTAAGAAAAATTTGCAAAATTCCTAAACTCAACAATTCTGTAGCTCAACTGGGGGTCTCGATTTTCTTTTCTTCTAGTTTGATATAATTTTTGGCAACTAATTTCTCAAAATCTTATATCAATATCAGTATCTGGTGAAAAAGGTAATCCATTCTTTAGCGAATTGATAGCCATCAGATAGATGGCCAGACTCCAAGACATTTTTGTTTGAAAACTTTCAGCATTTTTCTCAATCAATCTATAAACTTGGCATGCAGTTAGAAATGACAGAGTGCTGAGCGTTGGAGATTGCAATCAGAGTATTGAAATGACTGAGGGAATTGATTTAAGGGGTTAGGTGGGTTTCAAAATTTCAAAAAATTGATTTTTTTTTTGCTTGTCTTATAATTTAATATGCTTAGAATATTCTCTCAAAATTTTAAAACGATCTGAGTAATATTCTAAGAGATATAGCCTTCGGATGTTCTACCCTTCAGGCTATGTCAGCGTGAATGTAAATCTTTATCGCGTTTTTCTCGAACTACGTTTTTTGAAATCGGTAGTCACGATTTTCTCGAAAACTTATGAACCGATTTCTTTCAAATTTTGCACACTTCTTTAAAATAACATTATCTCGTGCTTGAACGAAGGATTTTTTGTTCTATTTTAAGTGATTTTTCAAGGCCGTGAAGGATGCTAATTTTACTCAAAAAGAGGGTTTTTTGTTCTCAACGCCGCCAAAAATGCAATTTTTTTCCTTCGTCCAAGCACGAGCTTTAAGAATCTACTAACAGGAAATTTTTGGCTTTTGCATTTCAGATTAATCTGTCATAAGTTATCCTGACTACGCCGAGGGTACTTGTTTTTGAGGGGTCACAGGAGACGACGTGTCCACGCCTTAATTTTTAATATTTTTTAATGAAAATTTCACAATTTACTTATAAAAAATATGTACCTTTTATATGGTAAATTGATAAACTGAAATATTTTGTAGGTTAAAAAAAAAAAAATTCGTAAAAATGTACCTGTTTTGAGCCTTCGAAACCCACCTAACCCCTTAAATGACTGAGAGAGTATCGATTTGCTTATAAGTCTTAACTCAAAAGACTCAAAATCTAAAATAAAGCTAAAAAAAAATGCGATATCACATTTCAAAAATCCAGAATTCCAGCTGACTTTAAAAAAAAAGCCAGATTTGACAGGAAAAAATAGGGGAAAGTTAACTTCGGCACGGCCGAAGTTTTGTATACCCTTGCAGCTTCCATTGAAACCAAAAAAGTTTTTCTAACTAAGACTACTTTTTGGACCTTACTTTTCTATGGGATCTATACTATATAGATGTCTGATTTCGACCAATCTTGGTGAAATCATGGAAAAGCATAACACACAAACTAAAAAGTTTTTCTCACTAGAACTTCTTTTTCGACCGATCATTCATACTGCAGCTATATGCTATAGTCATCCGATTTTTATAAAAATTTTTAGTATTGTGTTAAAGTAAGTTGTGTAACGGCAATAACAAACATTGTTGAAGACATACGTCAACAGACAGATTCCGGTTGTGTTACCTTTGCTGACGCTTCTGGATCATAGTAAGGCGTTTGATACAGTTAACCATGATATTCTTTGCTCTAAACTAAAAAACCTGTATAATTTTTCTAACACTTCAGTGAATTTCCTTAACTCGTATCTTACTGGTAGATTACAGGCAGTTGCAGCTGGATCGTGTTTGTCCGGTTTTAATATTTTATTACGTGGGGTACCGCCAGGATCTGTCTTAGGACCATTACTGTTTTCTGTCTATGTCAACGATTTACCGAACGTTTTGTCCAACTGTGAAGTACACATGTATGCCGATGATGTTCAGTTATATGTTAGTCGTCCGTTTGCTCCAGATTGTGGAATGTGTTCAAATTTGTAATAACGTACTTAGTAGGATTGATAAGTGGGCAAAAGAGAATGGATTAGGGCTCAACCCTTCAAAGTCGAAATGCTTAGTTATATATAAAAAAGCACTTGATACTAATCATATACCAACATTGTTCATTAATGATACCCCCATACAATATGTGAATCATGCTGTTAATCTTGGATTAACATTTAATAACACCTTGTCATGGAGTAGCCATATTTCGAAAGCCACTGGACGGACTTACGGGTTGCTGCGGCAGCTCTCAGTTACACAAATGTTTTTACCCGTGAATGTTAGGATGCTTATTGCAAAAAGCTTTTCTAATACCTTCGCTTTTTTATGGTGTTGAAGTTTTTGGCCATTGTGACTCACGAGATATGCACAAATTAACTGTTGCTCTAAATTCCATTGCACGATATGTTTTTAATGTTGGACGTATGTATAGCATATCCCATTTATCCCACAAGATTTTTAACGCTAGCCTTAATGCGTGGATTGATTTTTCAGGACCCCTAACATTTCTTCACAAAATTATATTTACACAGGAACCTCTATACCTGTTTCAAAAAACTAAGACCTGCTTTCTCGCAAAGAACACACAACTTTATATGTCCCCGAATTAAAATGTTAGTCTCTGAGAGGCAGTTCTTTATCAATGCAATTCGCCTGTGGAACGACCTACCTCACAACCTTAAAAACCATAAAAAGCACCCTGCAGTTTCATACTAAACTTAAAAATCACATACAGAATACAGAATAAAGCATTAGTCTAGACTAATTAGCTTTTGAATAAAATTATATAAAATACACACATAGATTAATAAAATTAAAATTATAAAACATGCAAGTTCATTCATCGTAAAAAATTGTCTTGTATTGTATTGTAATAAATGTTAAGTCTCTTTTTATTTTTCTTTAAATTCATTGTTAAATTGTAAGTTTAAAAATTTTTATATCAAAGTTATGATCTCGAACCCGATGTGACTGGCGCGTTATTTATAAGGCAATTCTTTGTACTTGCAGCGCTGGGCTAAAAATCAATAAATTATAAAAAAAAAAAAAAAAAAAAAAAAAAAAAAAAAAACAAAAATATAACCTAAAAAAAAAAAAAAAAATTAATAAAAAAAAAAAATTTCCCCCCAAAAAAATTTTAAAAAATCGTTCCTATGGGAGCTATATGCTATAGTCATCCGATTTCGACCAAACTTAGTAGAATTGTGTTAAAGTATATAAAATAAGTGTATGCCAATGATAAGGACGTTTTCATTAAAAACAAAAAGTTTTTCTCACTAGAACTCATTTCTCGACAGATCGTTCCTATGGCAGCTATATGCTATAGTTATCCGATTTCGACCAAACTAAGTGAAATCATAGGAAACGATAGTAAACTAAGAAATACGTACTTTGGAGGCGTTTCCATTAAAAAGAAAACGTTTTTCTCACTAAGACTAGTTTTTCGACCGATCGTTCCTATGACAGCTATATGCTAAAGCCATCCGATCTGGCCGGTTCCGACAAATGTGCAACCTATATGTACCAAAGGACTTCGTGCAAACTTTGGTGAGGATAGCTTTAAAACTGACGGAGGAGATAGCATAGAAACAGACAGACGGATAGACGGACAGACGGCTACATGAACTCAGCTCGTCATGCTGATCAAGAATATATATACTTTATGTGGTCGGAGATGCTTCCTTCAATCCGTTACAAACATCCGCACAATTTTATAATACCCTCTGCAAGGGTATAAAAGTGAAACTGGCCGCTGGTTTTGGTTATTGGTCCGCTACGATGTATTTCAAAACCAGATACGAGCAGCCTTGCTTGCAAGTGTTTTAAAGCTTTAGTCCAGGCGAAGATAGCTTTGTCTTAAAGTTTTATCAAAGATATCATCAAATCGAATCAGCTCTTGAAAAGAACGAAAGCGGTGTATCGCAACAAATTTCCACCGCCAAGTTTACAAATTTATTTTGCGAGACGCAATTGTATGAAGCGAAAACGGTAAGCCGTTCATTGACATACTGCTAACCAAATCACAAAATACCACAATTCCAGTTCGATTAACATCGTAAACCACTGCAGAAACCGCATCGACCGCATTTTAATTATATAATCCGTAGTAATCACATCCAATTACTAGAATTATGCATGTTTTTTTTAATCTTGCCGACAAATTGGTCGAAATGCGGTCAGTGTGTTAATGCGGTGCAGTTGTGTTCTGCCGAATAATCTGTTATCTACACGAGAAGACACAATTTTATGAAGTTTCCTAGGTGTCGTTTTCCCCTTCTTTGCTATTTGAATGGAAGTCCCTAACACAAAAGTCTTCTTCCCATTCATTTTCTTCGATTAAGTTTGCCTTGGGTTTTTTTTTTTAACATTTTTTACTTTTATTTTAAATGTTTTGTTTTTTTTTGTGTGTTTAACAATACCGTTGTAATATAAAATTTGTATGTATGACTATAAGGAAATTTGTAATAATCTACAGTTGTTACGTTTCTTTTTGTGAATCGATTTTCTACAATTCAATTAAATTTGACAGGCAAATTGCCAAAATTTCGTTTACGTCTTGGAATGTGCGTTTCAATTGTAAGATTGTGTATTTTCTATGCCATTCACAATACAATTCAAATTCTTTGGTAAATTAACAATATTGGGTTTTTAATGAGAGAGTTAAATTAACATAATTGGGGGAAGAGTACATGGAGTGGGAGTAAAAAGGGCGTGCAGAACCTTACAAGCATTTTGTTTCTCACATTTACACAGTTTAAAAATTGAACTTAACAACTAAATTACATAATTTCATGCAAGGAATTAACGCTGGCGCATTCCATTGCACGAGGCTTAGGGCTAGCACTAATAATGAAACAATTTACAGTTTTCCGACTTATTTGTGGGTGTATGAGCGACGCTAGTCGACGCTTACAGTGCGCTGATTGACATCAATCAAGTAGATGTCTTTGTGATTCTGCAGTACAAAGTCAACAAATGCATTGATGGGAGCTATTTCCTCTAGCGAGGTACTTGTGCTACGCGACCACAAGAAATTCGGGCCAAAAACAATGGCCAGATTTGAGGAGGTCATTTTGTTCAAGTCCTCGCAGTCCATCACACGCACCAGAAACTCGACAATGTACTTGAAAAGCTCGTAGTTCTCTTCGGGCAGTTTTTCGCGTATCAGTTGGGTAACGTTCCGTGAGCGCTCCTCCTTGGGCCAGTCTAGGAACTTGGTCACATCCTCGTACAGTTCGAAGGTGAGCAACGGCTCGGCCAAATCGCGCAGAAAACTCTTCAGCAGACCGGCTATAACATGCACGTTCACACTCTTCAGATCCACATCCTCGCCACGATTGACGCGCTCCTTGAGTGCCATAATCTCGGCATGATTGCCAGAACGACGAAAGATGCCCTCCGTGTCGATGACACCCGTTATGGACAGTGAGTCTACACACTTGCGCACTATGGGCGGTATGGAGTTGAGACATGGACTGTTCATCACAATGAATTTCAGGGACACGCCAAATTGCATCGTCGGCGCCATTTTATGCTGCTGCTGCCTGGGTGCATTTAAGCTGTTTGGAGGCGGTGTTGTTGCTTTCCGGGGCTGGTTTAGCTTGTCGTCAAAGTCAGAAATGTTATCGGGCAGCTTCAGCTTGTTCAGACCCAAGGCCTGACGCAGCTCATCCAAGCTGGAGATATAGACTAGCTTCTTGCGGAACTTGTCGCTGATGAAGGGACTAAAGAAGTTCCAAATGACACGTATAAACCATGTCGGATGCACCACATACAGAGTTTTTAGATTTTTACGAAAATTTCGATCCAGCTCTTTGTAAGAGTTCCACAGAAATTGAGCAGAGGGTTTGTTGTCCTCCTTGAGACCCTGATGGAAGTAGACGAGTATGTAGTCGTTCTCCACAAACGGTTCGATTTCTTTGATGATTTCACTAGAAGAGATGAAGGAGAAGTTATTGGCTATTAAGGACTGAACATGAATAAAATTATTGAAATAAATGCGGTTTTTGCTTATCAAGACTCAGTTGTTGACGGCTTCATGAATCATCTAAATCACAAGGGACTTCAGAAAAACAATTAACTGAAAGCGATTTCTGGACCCTATATTCTAACCTACATTTGTGTACTGAAAGACTGTGACACATGCCACACATTCCACTCATTTCTGAATGAGTCATTTCCTGGTCTTTAAAGTTTAGAACGGGCAATTTAGAATGGGCAATTGTTGGACAACCCTTGCCTTGAAACACACAAAGTTTATTTTCGAGCCACTTGAGTTTCCCTCACCAATCGAAGGTTTACTTCAACAATCACTTTCATTCAACTAACCCCATTCATTCCCAATGCAATTGCAACTTTCCGCCACATTTTTACATACCGCACAAATCCCTCGAGTTGCGATTTTCAGGAAAACGGGAAGCGTAAATGCCAAATATGACGACCCTGTTTATCGGTACCCAGAAATCGCATTTGTTTTTTGGTGCCTGAAAGTTTTCCGACTGCTCCCTTAATTGGTCTTCATAATCATCTTCCAAGGGATTTACCACTTCTTCGGGTTCAAAATCGGGATCTGTAATGCATACAAAATTGGGTCATAGTCCCGAGTTCACTTTTAGAAACTTTCTCATTTCTACTCACCATTGGCCAGCACAAAATCACCGACCATAACATCTTCTGGGAATAAATCAATTTGCTTAGTTAACATTTATCTACTTCTCCCACCCCCCCCAAACTCCATCAACTCCCTTACTCTCTAGCGTGGATGGTGCCAATAGCTCTGTATCATCAAATTCCAGCTTTGGTTCGAAATCTACCGGATCCGATAGGCTGGGCAGCGGCTCATCTGAGTTCTCAATTATTGAATTGATGGCGGGACCTTGGAGTGGGTGCGAGAGTAAAAGCATTCATTAATCTCTTAGATTTTCCTTTGGAGTGTTGGGAATTTCAAAAACGTAATCTTACAAGTTAATATGCTTTCACTTAAGTATTTTGACGGCCTGAGGCAACAGATTAAGTTCGGATTTGGTATTTTTGTTTGTTTTTTTGGGTAAGTGACAAGAAAACATGAATCAGAAAAATTGCATTTTAATGAGTGTTAAACGTTTTCGTATTGCATTGAGTTATCAACAATCTTAGGATTATTGTTACAGATAGAAACAGAGATAAAGAGGGGGAGAGCAATAGAGAGAAATCTAAGGCGCAACAACAAGACACACAAATCGTTAAAACAAACAACAACAGTTAGCATACGAAACATACGAATAAGTAGCTATTAGTAGGTAGGTATATACAGATACAGAGCGACTTAGATTGCCATCTCGAAATTGGGTTAGTAGCACAACTTTTAAATACCAAAAATTAAAGTGGGGGCGGCGGGCGGGTTTCGGTTAGTTTTATTAGCATGGTTAAAGCAGGGCATGGGAAATGGCTATTGCTGTGGATTCTTTTCAAAATGAGGGCATTGGCCATAAGCTACTATAAAAGGTTTTAGAAAACATAAACACAAAGGCGCTTTCAAATAACTTCTTAAATGAAACGAAGGTTAATTAGAATGAGTCCATATCATTGTCCAAAATTTAGAATATAAAAATCCAAATACGCTAAACATAAAAGCCAAGAAGTCAGAGAATAATTCTGCATGTATGATTCCACCAGAGAAGAATACTCTGAGTTGTAAAAATCAGGAGTGCAAACAGAACCGCAAGCCTGTGCTTGTAAACCGAATCGTGAACCAATTCAGTGTTCTTATCAATTTTTTTGAATCGAACGTCGCGGTTCATTTCATCGACAACTTGGCTAATGATTAAGAGGGATAGTACATTGATTAGGCTATCTAAACCACCTCTGGCAGAGCTTTTCGCCACATTTGTATGTAAACGTATGTTAAGCTAACTTTTAAGACCAACCTCAAAAACTGCTGACCTATGTTAGCATCGACTCCCTCAAAAGAATCTGCAAATAAACATATTTTCCTTCGATTTCTTCGTCAGCAACAAAACATTGTTTTTAGAATATCCGGCTTGAAAATACAAAGCTAATATAACATTCTAAGTAGCTCGCTCTTGAGTGTTTGTGGAGAAATGGGTAGGTTTTGTTTCGTTATCGCCAATATTAATGAGAAACCGTATTAATACCAAGGGAAGCAAACGGCAATATTGGAAAACGTGAATTGGTCTGTGTCTGTCTGAAACTTTTGCAGATAAAACCATTTCCTTTTTTTTTGTGCTTACAAATTATCTGTGCGGGCAATAGCTTTCAGGTTATGTACGTCGTTCGCCCTTATCGGGACTTCTGGGACTAGCGAGGACAACAGAAAAGAAGTGCTCAAGGAGGGATTAGTGCAAGGACTCAAGTATGGCACGTCGAATTATGGAATGCAGACGAACTCACCTTAAAGGAGAATGTATGCCCTCTAGTACGGCCGAGAAACGCTGTATTAACGTTCCGTCGACAAATTTGTGACTGTCGTCGACCCACCTTATATCCCTCACAATGTGTTCGACTGTCGTATTTAACGACTCTCCAGACACTCTAGGTTTACTCAATGCCATGCAGGAGCCGACATGAGCGACGCTCGACAGACGCAATGCCATGCAGAGAAGCGACATACGCCTCAATCGTTGTCCTCACGACGCATCACTGTACAAAGAGCAACGCTGTGTCTGTGTCTGACCCAGCCCAGTGTTGCCATAGCATGAGGTTCAAAAGTTGCTAGATTTTTCAAAAAAAGTTGCTAAAAAAAAAAATTGCTAAAAAATAGCTAAAAACTAAAACTTAAAAAACTGTTGTTTTCGGATTGAAAATCAATAGATTCTTGTAAAAAATTAATTTTTAATGAGTTACGCAAAAATTCTTTAAATGAGGTTTGCAAACCGCTCTTGGAACAGTGTTGCCAGAATAAGGGATCCAAAGCTGATAAGTTTGCGCAAAAAATTGCTAGAAACTAAAAAATTGTAAAGGGTAAAATTTTAAAAAATTGTTTTTGAGACTAAAATCCAACAATAACTGAAAATTACGGTAATTGTCTAGTATACAATTTCGGTACAGAATCAGCTAACTTCAATTTTAATTTATAAAGAAACCACGAATGACCGACGGAAATTTTTGCATGACAATTCTTCTTAATTCGCGGTGTATCGAAGGCAACAATTACCCCAATTGGCTTTTCAAGGTGCCAACATATCAAATTCTTCAAAAAGGAGTGTTTTTTGCTCATTATAATAAATAAAAATATTTTGTCAATTCATTGTAGTCAATTTATATCAAGAATGTAAAGACTGAAGACACCCTGAAAGTTTTCATACGAATATCACTACTGTGGATAGAACCCGTCAGGAGGCTCAGTACCGAATAGTATAAAATTAGCGCTGATTTGGAAAAGTTGGTACTAAAAACATGGCTTTCCTTGTTTGCTTTTCGGACTTGAATCTAATGCTGGAAATGCGATCTACAATGACTTTCGCTTTTTAGGCATTAATTGAAGAACTAAATCTCATGAGTAGTGAAACACAACTAAAATCACTTATGAACTAAAACAATTTCTAATGATTATGCCTTAAATTATCACTCGAAAATCACTTCTAAGACTTTTTACTCAGGGGAGTTCTATAGCATGGGTTTCAAACCAATTTAATATGCGTTATTTTGCACTTCATCTAAAAAAATATAAAAATTGCTAGAAATAGCTAATCATAAATTTAAAGTTGCTAGATTTATAGCTAATAGCATTTGTAAAAATTTATAAACATTTCCACTTTCAAAAATGCTAGATCTAGCAACTAAATAGCTAAAACGGCAACACTGCCCCAGCCGTACTAGAGGTTGGAAACCATTCTTTACTTGCCAGACGCGCTTCAGGAGTACCTGAAAAGGTTCGAAAACTGGGCCTGTCGATGGAACATTTCCATTAACCCAGAAAATGTGTCTCTGTGTCACCCACACCCTAAGGAAGGCAGTAGCCCAGGTGTCTTCCTTTCACGGAGAGCTCCTCCCAGCTAAATCGGCCCATAGATATCTGGGAGTGACGCTAGACAAGAGGCTCACATTTAAGGGGGGAACACACTTTGCGATGAGCAAAAGTAGTTGGTTTTTAAAAAAATTCCAGAAAAAAAGTATAAGAGATTTTTTATTTTTGTTTTTTTTATTAAATAGTTTATGAATGAAAGGAAAATACAAATTTTTTTTTGTCAATATGAGGGCCGTTCAGAAAGTTATCGGCCTCCGAAAAATGATGAATAAAAAAAGGTGACCATGGTTGCAGCACTTGGGATGATTTGAAAAAAAAAAAGAAAAAATGCGGTTATGTTTAGAACTAATGTGGCTATCGTTCGGCCCTCCGAAAAAAATTGAAAATTTTTTTGACAAAATGGCGGACATTTGAAAACAAAAAATTGTTTTGGGCCTTTTTTTTGTAGTGTAGTGTAAAACAAGTACACTTTAAAATATAGGTATCCAAAAGTTGGAGGGCCGAACGATAGCGACGACAATTCTGCGTCGTATAAGCCCTTCCGAGCAAAATCGGTCCACTGGTTTCCTCTGAATCGTGGCCACCAGTTTGAAAAACGTGGTTTCGAGATAAACGCGTTTAAAGTTTGCAGTTGCTAGGCAAATCGGGTCACTTTGGGTCATTAAAAGGGCTATATCTTCTAAACTATTTCGAATTTTTAAAAATCCTTTTAGGGGGATATTTTGAATATCCAAGCTACAAAAATATGCAAAAAAAAGTCTAAAATTTTTTTTGCCAAGTATTTTCCTCCCTTAAGCAGCATGCCGCCGAAGTTGCTGGTAAGCTTTACAGCAAGGAAGAGGATGAGTTGGTTGCTACACCCCAACAACAAACTCTCCCTGCGACAAACAAAGTCCTCATTTATAAGGTGATCCTGGCACATATATGGAGATACGGGGTCCAGGTTTATGGCATCAAAGTCCCACCTAAACAGAATTAGGGTCTTCCAGGCCAAAATCCAGTAGGATCACTGGAGCCGAGTGGTTCATCAGAACCCGAGACATTGAACGGGAATGTGGCGTTCCGATGGTAGGAGATATCATCAATGTCCAGGCAGCGAGGTACCTGGACAAGGTAGCTGCCCACCCAATATTTATCCAAACTTTTGAAGGTAAGGCAGTCGGAAAAGTTTCAAATAAATATGTTCTTGAATCGCGCTTTATTTCACCATATCTGAATTTTTAAAGTTCTTCCTTGAGTATATAGTTGCTACTTACGCTTAAATTTGCTCTTAAAAGTCCCATTTTCATACTTTTGGAGTTGCTAAAATTATATCAAAAACTGATTTTTGTTTAAGAATCGCCCTTAATTATTGATATTACATAAACTTCGGTTCAAACGCATTATAAAGTATTGATTTTGGTTTTTAGAGGTATTAAGCCACAGGTTTTCGATTAAACCTACACTATTGTGGTTTAGCTAATCTTTTAAATATTAAACATTTTGTCAGAGAAAGCGTTTTATATTCATATTCAAACTCGTTCTAAATTGTCAAAGCTCACCTTAAAGTGTCTTTTTCTCGAACTTTTTCTTTTAAATTTGAATAATAATCATTTCTAAAATGAATAAATTAATTTTCAATTTCGAAATGCAATTCCTAGAGAATATTTGTATAGTCGGATATCCTGGCTTCTAAAGCTGGATTGAGGTGAAAAAAACTCGACAGAAAAATGAAAATTTGGTCCCGTAAAAGAAACGGAAAACGCACACAAATCCATTAGGAATGCAATCTGATGATATTAGAAGGTCGGTGGGCGAATTCGCCAGTGAACTAAACCGAACCGTTTTGCTTTGTGTTTTCGGATCGGTTTAGCAATTTCAAAGGGAAGCCGGTTTGGTTTTCGGTTCGGTTTATCAGCTGGAATTAGCGGTTCGGTTATAGTTATTTTGAGAATGTTTCACTGGGTCTTAAGAGGTGTAAAAATTAAGTATTATACATAACACAAAGCAACAAATTTTTGATCCCGGCTTCTAAATAGTTGATCCATATGTAAAATTTTACGCTGAATTCAAATAACTTCGTCATTTATGATTAGATTTTAAACAACTGTAGATTTCTAAGAAATATTTGTATCATCTTTTATTTTCGAACCCCATCTCAGAGCAGATTTGAATTCAGCGTGCATTAATTACATTTATATTAATTGTTAAATGTCCCGGATATAGAAACTTTTGAAAGATGAACATTGAAACATTGAAAGAATGAGTGAAACTTTGTTGCATTGTGTATTTTGCCAAATTAGATAAATTAATTAGTTCTTGAAATTTCTTACTGCTTGATAAACTACGTTTTTTGTTCATTTCCTATGTGGTTAATTTGAAAGCGCCTTTCAAAGCAAAATTTAAAGCGGCAACAAATAAATATCAAACTTTAAAAAATACTTTTTAATTCATTGACTCAATTGCAAGCGGGGATCTTACCTGGTAATCTCGATGTGAAACGTGAATTGGCGTCCATGGCCACACGGTTTTAGGGTAGAATAATGTGATTGCGATTGGAATTAATCGTACAAATCGTCGTGACGCAGGACGTAAAGCTGTGAGTTGTTTTATGTGTGTCGTTGTGTAAAATTGGCAGGGGCAGGCAGCAAATACAACTGAAATATGAGAATAAATTAGCCAAGCTTCTCCATGTGTACACTTGCTCCAACAATGACGTCACATATAGCCATAGAGCAAGTTTGGCTTATCGCCGTCGCCGTTTGTTGTTGTTGTTACTGGTTTATTGTCAAACGCTGATTCACACACTCATTCTTTCAATGGATGTGGATTGCCATTGAACGTCAATGAATTGTTTCTGGTTATTATCGACACGGCAAAAGTTTAAGAAAGGTAAAGCTTAGCAGCCGAGACACTAAAAGAGGCGGGCGACGCCTACGCCCACCGCCTAGCTGTATATTTGCATACATACACACGCACACACACACACATGTGTGAGAGTGGAAAATACATATATGTATACACAAACGGGGAAGGCAGCTTGCAAGATACTTTGCTTAAGATTAACAACAAATTTACTTGAATTATTAATTATATTTGTTATGCTTCTTTTTAAGGAGCGAGGGTACGTACACTCCATTTAGCCCCCACTGTATATCACTTATATGCAACTTTTGATTGCAGAAACTGATTAAATTGCACACCAGCACCCAAAGCTCTTGAATTATAATTTGCAAGTAAACTGCGCATTTGTGTTTTTTTACATTATTTACTTGTATTTGCTTTTGAGCTTTATCAGCGTATCGCGGGTGGGTTGGGGGCTGATAAATTTCACTTGTTTGCATTATACAAACTGCACACGTTGAATATTATAATTACACATATGTTTAACATTATGTATATGTGTATTTACCTTTTATCTATATTACAAAAAAAAAGAAGCAAGTGTTTCTTTAATTTTAATGAAAAACGTCTTGATGTTTTTGCAGATGAAAGCGACAGTTCGTCGAATAGTGTTGAATAACGGCAGCGGAGAAAGCTGCGATGACACTTGCACTTACATATATCGATAGTTTGTCTATCGATAGTAGCTGCTGCCCATCTCTGTTAGTGTGCCAAGTCCACTGTTAGTTGAAACTGTTAGTTGAACTGTTAGGAATGAACTGTTAAGTGAACTGAATTAAGCATTAAGTGAAATTAGTTGAACTGTTAGTTGAACTATCGCTATCGCTACTTAATCAAATATCGTTAATTATTAGCGATGATACTTGGCCCATTCCCTCACAGTGGATTGAGATTTAATATAAACTTCAAAATTTCGAAATTTAACCCGGAAATAAAGCCAAAATGTTTAAAGTTTAATTAACTTAAACTATCCGGAAGTTCGCGTCGAGTCGCCAGGTCCAATGACTGGCTTCAACTGATGCTTCAAACAAGGGGAACAGGGAGACTGTTTCAATTGCAGTCAGATTTGTTATACTCTGTACCAGAGGCTGCACATAGTATTTTTAAGTTTTGTGCAAAAAAGTATGTAACGGGCAGAAAAAAGCATCTCAGCCCTATAACGTATATATATTCTTAATCAGCATCAAAAGCCGAGTCGATCTAGTCATGTCCGTCTGTCCGTCCGTCTGTCTGTCCGTATAAACAAACAGATATCAGAGGTGGTAAGCGATAGAGGTTTGACATGTATGGGACATATGCTTTTGTATACTTGCAGGCAGATCAAGTTTATTTTTAATTTTTTGCCACGCCCCCCTACCGCCCCCGCAAATTGCAAAAAACGTCATATCTCTCGTTCCTTCTGGACATATTTACTAATCAAGATAATATATCGATCCGCCAAAGGAATGGTAAAGATCGGATCAACGGTTGTCCAGCTATAAGTAATTCAAACAATTATGGGCAGCACCGGTATGTTATAGTCGGGCTTGACCGATTTTCTTTCTTGTTTGACACCAAATGTGGGGTCAAAGACAGAATGATCGATTTTGACGAAGATAGTACAGAATCTTCACAAGCGTTATTCGATCAGAAAGTCGCCACCTTGAAATCGAAAAATGTAGTTCCTACTCAGCAGATAATGCACCCGTGAATTATGGAAAGCATAAATCAGTTGTAATGCACACGTTATCCAAAATGCAGGTAGAAACGCCTGTAAAGCATTATTATTCGAAGTGGAAACTCTAGTATTAAAAATCTTTGCTGAATTTTCGATACGTGCCAAATCTATTGACGTTCTGAAGGAGTGTTTCGATGATCTTGACATGGAGTACGAAGACGGTTGTCCTTTTTTTCAGCAATGGAGCGGCTTTTAAAAAAGAAAATTATTTCTTTAAGACCACCAAACGACTATCTTAACGAAAATTTAACGTTTCCTGATTGCAATTTCTACTTCGTTCATAATTTTTGCCCCACATGGCTAAAAGTATAAAAAATCTCGAAAAGTAACAGTGTTGAGTACACACATTCACATGAATTGTGAGACGGGTTGCAAAACAGAATGGATGACAGGAACTTTGGAT